>JAVSBT010214641.1:0-13285 GCA_033118115.1 Pharyngocirrus eroticus | reverse complement strand
ACTTTTTTAATTGACACATATGACTCTCTTTTTCGATTAACAACTGTGAATCAGTATAGTTCTGTACAAATAGCTGCTTATTTCGGTTACAGCAATATTGTTAGGCTGTTATTAAGATATTTTCCTTTGGATCCAAATGACTACTGTGATCACATCCCACTTCAAATAGCAGTTGCTAGAAACCACACTGAAATAGCCATAGCATTTGTCAAAGGGGGAAGTAATATTCAGACCCATTTAGAAGTTAGATATTGTAAGACATCAAAACTATCCTATTTGCTTGAACCAGATATGTATGCTGCTATTCGAAATTTGAATCTTAAACTAATTGAATATTTTTTACAAATAAATCCAGCAATAGCTTTAGATGAAAAAAAACCGCCATGTTGCTGCTGAATATGGCAGCCTTGAAATATTGCAGGAATTATCCAAGTATACAAGTCTAGATGATGGGATCACTCTGTGTAGTGCAATTATTTATAACCATATGCACATCTATCAATATTTGCAAGAATTAGGTGTTAAAAATATCACATGTATGCCTGAACAATGTGACTGTTCAAGATATAGGAAAGAAATTCACTTGCCAAAAAAAATAAAAGAAGAATTAGAAGCATTATACGGTCCAGAAGTTTTTGAAAAAATGAGTAATGATGTTGATGAAAAAGAAACACGTGGAATGAATAATATTCTTTATGGAGCTCTTGTGATGAAACGAACTGAAGTTGTTAATGAACTAATGCAAAAAGAGGCAATTGAATCTGTGACAAAAGACGATGTTCCCATATACCTTAAAGCAGGAATCCTTGCTGATAATGTTATCTTTGTATCAAAACTCCTTTCTTTTAATCCTGATTTTGCAAAAGAAATTGATAACTGTGGAAATTCACTTAGCATGGTTGCAGCAGTAAATGGTTCCAAAGAGATGCTAAAAGTGTTTTCAAAGTATGTCAACTTTGATGATGGAAAAATATTTTGTCGCGCAATTCGCAACAACAAAATAGAAAATGTAAATTATCTGATAACACTTGGTGTGAAGAACACATCCTGTGAAATACAAGGAGTACAAGAGGTAAATTCTGTAATGGATGTAGCATTGTCCTTTGGATATCATGAAATTGCCACCATCTTGATTGAACATTTCCCAAATTTGGCTTGTTCATACAAAATGCAGAGCAGTTTTTTTTATTTTGGTACATTCGTAAGTGCTGTTAAGGACAAAAACATTGAATTTGTAACAGCTTTAATTCGTGTAGGAGTATTACAATGTATCACCAAGAATAATGCATCTTATGTATTGGTAGCAGCTATACAGGTCAATGACACAAGGACTATTGCATATATCCTTTCTGAAATTTCAGACATTGCTTTTCATCCCATAGATGACACAGATGAAACACCAATTGCAATGGCAGCTAGAATCGGTTCTTCAGCAACATTGAAAGAGTTCTCAAACTATGTGTCTTTAGACAATGGTGAAATACTGTGTGCAGCAATTATGTTTAGAAATGTTGAGAATGTTAATTTTTTGTTAGATTATGGTATACAAAATACATCTTGTGGTGCACTCATTGATGAGCTAACAATTTTGCATGTAGCGTTAGGCATGCGGAATCCACATATTGTTACTAGTATTTTAAAGCATTTTCCAGATTTGATCTATAAGGGCAAAACTGTTGATTATGCCCACTCTAATTTACTTGCTTTCTTTCATTCTAGTTTACTGTCAAATAATTCTGAATTGATAGAGTTACTAGTTAAGCAAGGAGTATTTAACAATATTCCTATTGAAAAATCTTCAGATGCATTGTTACAAGTGATCATAGGCTTAGATAGTGACCAACTTAAATCCATACATATAGACAAATCAGAATTAACGGCATTTGCATTCATGCTGCTAAAGAATATACCAGGGGTCGTCACATATTTAATTAGCCAAGGAGCTAACCCGTGCCACTTGGCAGCTTCTAATTCATCCATGGAAATGCTGGAGCTTTTTTCTGGATATTGTGATGTTGATGATGGAACAACACTTCGTCAAGCAGTGTTTACTGAAAAGGTTGACAATGTCAAATATCTTCTCACACATGGTGTAAAAAATATAAAGATTTGTGAACCTGATTCTTCATGTTACACAGTTCTTCATGTATCAGTGCTTAAACAAAATGTGAAGATAACAAAGATGTTGACAAAATATTTTGCCAGACATATAGATGACATTTATGATAATTCTCAACAATTCAACTTGATTGTGGCAAATATCAATGATCTTGTACCAACCAGAAATAGATTAAGCCATCCATCAAGCCTTCCATCAAATGCTTTTTCTTTTACTGCTTTATCGGTGGCTGTAAGAGACAATCACACAGAAATTGCTCATGTCTTGATAATGGCAGGGGCAAATGCTCTTGTAACAACCAGGCATGGAACTAATCCTCTATCAGATGCAATTGTGAACCAAAATTATTACATCGCTGCAATGCTACTTTTGAGGTTCCCAGACTTAATAACTATTAAGAATATGTTTGGTAACATTCCACAACAGGTTATACCTCAATCTGAATATCCTACATATGGATCATTGATATTTGAACAAAAGTTGAACAATGAATTATTTCAAAAACACCTTAAACCTCTTAAAATACTGAAGCAGAACTTTCAATTCTATAGAGATAGTTCTAGAAAAAATGAATTTGACAAATTATTGAAATATTATGTATTTGCTACTATCATCCAAGGGTCACAATAAGGATGTATACCGTTTAAGTAGTTTAATGCAGTTTTGTTTGACAACCAAATCTGTAAAAGGAAATGTTTTATAATTTTAACAAGATTAATGATATTATGTTTAAAACCATTAGGCTGTAATTTTAATTCTTAGACTATAAGTATAACGTAACAATATATGCCACCCCTGCATTAGATCCTGATATGAAGAATTGTGCTAGAAAAACGATATGTATAATATAAATGTAATAGTAGATTTGAAAGCAAAACTTTCCTCATGCACAGTATGTATATAAAATAATGATAAAGTCCAACAAAAAGAGATATGTGGTTTGAAACTAAACCGCGAATCTTTTTTGTTGGACTTTATCATTATGTTGTATAATATTTATAAAATAATGATAAAGTCCAACACAAAAGAAATGCGTTTTGAAACCTACATGTTTCGAGTAATCAAGTACTCTCTTCAGGGTTTATTCCAAAAATGATCATTTTTGGTGGCAGAATGCCCGTTTACCTGTCTTGAGTTTAACTCATAACTGGTGGTACATAATTATAAATGTTTTTGTTTGTGTATTCTTTAAATTACTCTTTATGTCTTTTTAAATGACGTTGGGACTCATATTGAATATGGTAAGTTACATAGCAGTGTTAGTCCATTTATGCTCATTTTATCATAAAACAAAATCGTAATTTCAAAATATGATTACCATGTATATTAAATAAAAGAAGTCTGAATATGGAGAGTTACATTTTAGTTTATCAGCTAATTTTTGTAATAAACAAATACATCTTCAGGCAAAAGTCAAAAGTGAAAGGTTGATTAACATAGGAAGGAATGTGTGAAAGAGTTAAGAAGACATGTACAACAAACAGCAGGCATAAATTGGATTAAAATTGTCAGCTGGTACTGGAATATTTGTATAGAATCTTAATTTCAGTAGTAGTAATTTCTTATGACAGCGAAAGCATCTATATATATAAAACCTGTAGGAAATGTGTATCTTTTATAGTTAGGTGTCTTTAGGTTTCCGAAGGTCAGTACTGTCCTCTAATGATATTGAGGAGAAAAGAAAGCCTTCAAAATATAACATTATTTTCATCGATGTACAAACAATTGCAAACATGCCCATTCCCATACATGCAGGAATTTTGATTCCATGCATACATGAAATAACCATAGCCAATGGCTCTTTTATGAAAAGAGGAATTTAATCCCCCTTAAAAGGGGCTCTGGACGAGACAACTAGGCAAAATTCAAAAATCACAGATCATGGGAGTCTGCCAAATACATTCATATTTCATGACTAAGCATATTTGAATTTAAAAAAATCAAATTTGCAAGAAACAATAAGCTTATATATAAGGCACTCGAAAACAGAAACTACTGAAATACTCCTAACTTCTACATGTAAGATTCAAAATTTGATTAAAATAAATTGCCATACTCAATCATAAAAAAAAAAAAAATCTTATCATGACATTGCTTGTACTTAGTCCAATGTACACAACAAGACATTATAGACACCCCTTTTTTATCTGTTTTGATGCTGCCATTGCAGAAATGATAAATATAATAAAAACATCTCACTACACAGGATTCTACTAGCTGGCAGGTAAAGTTACAGTTATATTTAATTCGTTATCAATTCATTTTGTTAAAATATTTTACTTACATTTTACAATCACTATTTGTACTTGAAAAAGTAATACTATTGATTATTTTATGATCTATCGGCTTATAGCTTACAGTTTGTGTATAGTAATGATTGCTGTACACAAACTGTATACTAACATTTGAGTATAATACATACCTCTCTCCTTTTTCTGTGTGATATTTCTTTATTTGAAACATATGAATCAATTTACAAAGAATGTAGCATTAGGCCCTTGCAACTGATATAGTCAACTAAGCTCCCTTTACCGTAGTCAAATGAAACCAATTTGAAGGTGTGTTTTTCTAAAAGCTTGATTTTTTTAATCCTTTGTTTGATTTCCTTTGATTAAAAGAGTTTTCAACAGTCTTCAACTGACTAGTAGAAGTCAAAGAGTCTAAAGCTCCCTTTACACTAGTCAATGAAAAGAGTCTTTTTGCCTCAAAATCATGAAAGACCTTTTAGTAGACTGTAGTGTGAATGCGAGTATGATTTTGAAGTGTGTGTAGTTGAAGTGTGTTGACAACACTTTTAGTCAAAGGAAATCACACAAAGGATTAAAAAATCACAAAGGATTAACTAATTGGCATGAGGTGCGTAATTGTTATACATGTAGTAGAATAAAAACATTTGCAGTGTGGAGTCATATATGACTCTTTGACTTTTAGTCACTTCAAGTGTATTGACAAATCTTTTCTTCACAGGAAACCATACAAAGTATTTAAAAATCAAGCTTTTAGTAAAAAGACACTTCAATTTGATTTGATTTGACTAATATAAGATATAATAAGAAGACCAATCTCTATGCGCAATGGCCAGAGTTTTATCAAAAAAGATAAATCCTTCAGATTATAAAACATTTTTACATGTAACAGTTTAAAATTTACATCATCCTAGGAATACATGCTGCAACATGAATCTAGTACAGAATTCCTATGAAAGCTTATTTGCTTTACCTCTGGTGTCTTATCTCCTGTCAAAGGAAACGAGGAATACATTCAGGATAAGAGAAGGACTGAATAAAACTGCCAAGGGGCTGCATGATGTGGTTAGGAAAGGAATAGGGACCATGCATCAAAATATAAAGGCAAAGATAGGAGCACTTCCACCATGTCCTAAGAAATGCATGGCAAGATGTCCCACATGCTTGTCTTGGAAACATGAGATAATACTGGAATTCAAAGGAAACTATACATCAAGGAATGTTCCATGGGAAAAAGCTGACTCACAGAAATGGTCAACCAATATGTGGGAAATGGCTAAAGTATTTTCTCCGACTTTGATGCATTCTAAAGCAGTTATACATTCTGAAAAAGATTTGGACTTGACATCACTGTCTAATATCCTCCTTCACTGTAAACAGTTTATTGGAATAGATGACAACTTGATCAAGGATCTTAAAAAGGTACGGAACAAGTTTGATGCCCATAATTCTACCCAAAAAGTAACAGATTCAGATACTCGTCAGGCTTTCAAGTCCATGGCAAATGTGTTGAAAGATCCCATGATTGTACCAACAAGAAGTGGAAAGAAAGCTTTTGAAGAAATAAACAAGCTGGAAAAACCAAATCGTTTCTTTGCCTACTGTGGTGTCAGTCTTTTGTTGCTGATGATTTGTGGGGTTTGCCTATATTCAGTGCCTTCATGGGTTTGGATCTTTGGTCAAGTGCATTTCCATACATTGTGGACACCAGTTCAGAAAGACCTTTCTCCAAATGGTAAGTAGATCCTATGATAAACCAAGTATTGTCTCATCAAATAGGTTATGCATATGATGAAACTTTAACATTATTTGGGCATACTAACAAATGTAAAAAAAACCATTAATGTTTACATGTTAATTAGGCTTACTTGGTTTGATTTCTTTATAATTTTAGGTTGTCCACTTGAAAACAAATGGGTTCCATATTCAACACAAGAATTTAAATTCCAACATGCTTTTGAAATACATAATGGATTTGTTGGTAGAGATTGGTTGTTCAATAATATCAAAAGACTTCTACCTGACAAGAAAGCTGTTCTACTTGAAGGACCAATGGGTATGGGGAAATCAGCCATTGTTGCTGCAGCAGTTTGTCATTACAGTGATGCTGCAAAAGAGACATTTCCAAACATCCTTGCTTATCACAAATGTCAATTTGATGACATCAAGACACAAGATCCAGTTAGATTCATCCGCAATATTGCAGACATGATTGCAAGGCGATGGCCACAGTATGCATTATATATATATGGTGATGATTTAGTGAGAAAACAATTATCTTATGAAGAATGCCAAAAAGATGTCAGTAGCTGTTTTGACCAAGTAATATTGAACCCCTTTGCGCAATTAGGACCACACTCTCTACCCCAAACTATACTCATAGACGCCTTAGATGAGTGTACAACTGACAGATTTGAGGGGGAATCCATAACAAGATTGATAGAAAAAAAACTTCATTCCTTTCCCGCGTGGATACGAGTTGTAGGTACCACAAGACCAAGTGATTCTCACGTGACTCGGTTTTATCGTTGGACAAAAGTCCATCTAAAAGCTAAGGATGTTCAGAATGTTCATTTTTGCAGAATTTTGTTGAAAAGAATAAGTCACAAAGCAATGAGGCAGCAGAATATCCATATTTAATAGATATAAGCAAAGGACACTTTTTATACTTGAAAGAAATTCTATCTGCATTTGAAATCCAAGAAGATACAACAGTTGAGGGAATATACCTGGCTAATTTTGAAAGAATATGGGGTAAGAAAGAAGAATATTTTAGCACAGTAAAATACTGCTTTGAAATCATGCTGGCTTCAAACACTCTAATGAATGATAAGACATTATTTGAATATCTTCATGGGTCTAAAAAATACGATTTGAAGTTGGAAGATTTCATAAAAGACATCAAGAATATTTCCTTGATTATGACCAAGGACAATGAATTTAACTGGAGATTCAATCACCAGCATATCATATACTGGCTAACAGCACCGCATAGACAAGGCCATGTATTTTATATTAATGCACAAAATGGACACCAGGTTCTTGCTGAGTACTACATACAGCAAGCAGAAGATCAGACTAGTGCTGTTGACATTGTTGATATGGCATATCACATTCAAAAGGCTGACAACAAAACTCTTGAGAAAAGATACAAAGAACTTCCCAGCAATTACATCAAACATAGTGGTGGAATCTTTGATAGGGGATGGAGTGTAAGGTCACCAAAGGTCGTTGAGCTGGTTCTTTTTCATTTGCAGAACAAGACTGGGATAGAGGATGCATTCTTTTGGAGTGCTATTTACGGACATGGAAATACAATAGCTGCACTTGTTGAGTTTACTACAGAGCATGCCCAGAAACCCCTTTTTAACAATGACTACATCATCCCTTTGTACAAAAATGGCACTTTAGCAGAATTGGCTAGTAAATTTAGTCCGGAAACAGCTGAAACCATTCAATTGATTCAAAACTTTATTTTATATTGGAAGGCTGAAATGAATAGTCTCAAAAATAGTAGCAAGATACTTCCATCATTCATATATAGTAACCCTTTGTGTAATATAGATTCTTTAAAGGGAGAAGATTTAAATGAAAATGTCTTAAAGTTTGCACCACCATTGAAAGAAATAACCCCAGTAGTAAGTGATCTGACACATCACATAATATCGGGACAAGATTCCAACTGGTATAAGCTTTTCACTGATCCCAGTCAGATGTTATGTTTTGCCATAACAACGAGTAATGGTGACCTTGCAAGAATTCTACTAGATAAGTTGGAGAATAGAACTGAAAGGTATTGCTATATTTCTATATTGGAAAAGGATACCCATCAGTCACAAAGACATTGTAAATGGGGTCAAAAAATGTCATTTGCACTTCACCTTGCCATTTTATTTGGAAACACGAAAATGGTCTCATCATTGATTGTTGAAACAAAAAAGGTAGATCCATATCTTGATTGTATGGATGGGAGTGTTTCTGCCCTCCATCTTGCTGTCCTTGGAAGTCATGACATGATACTTAAAATTGTATTGGACAGATACCCAGATATAATGGAAAAAATTGACAGGCAGCTAGGAATGACAGCTCTTCAAATTGCAATTGTCAAGAATGAAACTGAAGTGTTTAAAACTTTGTTGAATAATGGTGCAGATACTAACATTAAATCTCAAATCGATGACAATGTATTGCATTTAGCATATCAAGTTGGGAATTCAAAGATGATAGAGCTGGTAATGCAAAAAGCACCAAATTTAACAAATCAGTCAAACGGGCATGGTTTAAAGCCTGCACAGTATGCTTTGGCCAATGGACACATTGAAATTCTAAAAAACAAAGATATTTCTCCATGTTTGCAAGATAAAAATGCTCTAGTGCTAGCTGTATCTTCAAGTTGTGAAAGTGTTATAGACTTTGTTATGCAAGAAAATCAGTCAAATCCATGGTGGTCTAGCAAGGAAATGACAAATTCTGATCTCTCTGCCTTACATGTAGCAGTTATGAATAATGATCTCACAACAGTGAAGAGATTGCTGACAGTCTTCCCAGAGATCATGAACTTTGCTTTCACAACTGACATGAATTTCACCCATTATGGGAACTACCATACAGCACAATACACCAGGGATCTTCTGATACAAATCCGTCTGCTTCAGGAAAACATACCCACAAAAACTAGAAATACTTTAACAATTTTACAACAGCTGAATAAAAATTTAAAAGACCTGAATCCATTTCTAGGCCAATTTAATTTGACATCTTTAATTTTCAATGTGGTGGACAATTTTCCAGGAACAATTGGAATTGATTTACTATCATCTAAGGGGAAACATTTTCTTGAATTTCAAACAAGATTGAATCATACCTGGGATACATTAGCTGTGGATATTTTTGAAGCAACTGAGCTTGAAGAAAGTCTCTGGCAGATGAAGAATAGGTTATATTATATAAGGACTAAACTTACTATTGATCTTCATAAACTGTGTGCAGAGTTCACTCTATTTTGCAAAGAGAAAACTTTGACAAGTTCCGAAAAGTATTACGATTTTGCCAATCTATATAAAAATGCTTGTACGTATGTTGAAAGTAAACTATCCTCTCCAATTACTGTGACACCTCTAGACATGGCATTAGCATTAAACCATACACATGCTTCTCTAGCCCTAATACAGGCAGGTGCAGCAATGAATTTGACTGATGAAAAGGCTCACAGATCTTACAGAATAGCCATGGAACAAGGACATTTAGAAACTATGAAAGCATTGTATGATAATATGATCTGGAAAAACACCACAATGGATCCTTTTATGTGGGATGTGACAAGTCATCTTCATGCAGCTGCATATAGGGGTAAATTAGAGGTTGTAAAACATTTCATGTCTTCCTTGTCTGGTCAAAGTGATGCTGAAGTTCTCCTTATTGCTTCACTTGGAGGTGATATACATACTGTGTCTCATCTCATAGACTCTGGTAAAGAGGTGGAAACAGTTTGTAAAGAGCTTGGCTCACAGCGAATTTGCCTGAATGCATTACATGTAGCTGCAATGAGAAATTTTGTTGACATTCTGAATGCACTACTGGACCATTTTCCCCAAGCAGTAGATATATTAAGTGAACCTTTCGGTATGTCAGCGCTTGACTATGCCACTATGTTCAAGCAAACTGAAGCAGCTGAAGTACTAGTAGATTTTGAATGGAAAAGAAGAACATTTTCGAGTGAATATTCTGAAAATGTACTCTTAGTTGCAATCAGATCTGGAAATGTACAGTTAGTCAGAAAGTTACTGAACAAGGATAAGGCTGCAGTTGGATACAGGGCCCTACAGGTAGCTGTCTTCTATGGTAATTTGGAAATCATCAAAGAGATAGAAACTGGATCTGAATACACAGATTATGATGAGAGAATAGTACTACTCCACATCGCAACTCTCAGTGGAAAGATAGGGACTATCAGATATATCTTACAACGATATCATTACCGAGAAGATGAAATGAGTTATTATCATTCTGAAAAAAACTCCATTCCCCACGAAATAACATTTTTGATTGACACATATGACTCTCTTTTTCGATTAACAACTGTGAATCAGTATAGTTCTGTACAAATAGCTGCTTATTTCGGATACAGCAATATTGTAGAGCTATTATTAAAATATTTTCCTTTGGATCCAAATGACCTCTGTGATCACATCCCACTTCAAATAGCCGTTGCTAGAAACCACACTGAAATAGCTATTACATTGATCAAACAGGGAAGTATTATTCAGACCCATTCAGGAGTTGGATTATGTAAGACATCAAAACTACTGTATTTCCTTAAACCAGATATATATGCTGCTATTAAAAATTGCAATATCAAACTTGTAAAATATTTCTTAGAATTGGAACCAAAAATGGCTGCAAATGATGAAAATCGTCTTATGGCTGCTGAACATGGATGCCTTGAAATATTGCAGGAATTCTCCAAGTACACAAGTCTAGATGATGGGAGTACTCTTTGCACTGCAATTATTTTTAATCAAATGCACATTGTACAATATTTGCAAGACATAATAGGTGTTAAAAATGTTGCTTGTATGCCTGAACATTTTCCCAATGACTGTTCTATGAAACAGATAGAAAGTCAGTGGCCAGGATTAAAAACAGAAGGTGAAACTTTGTATGGTCAGCACATTTTTGAAAAAATGAGTCAAGATGGTATTAAAAAATTGCCACCGGGACTGAATAATATTTTTTATGCCGCACTTGTGATGAACAGAACTGAAATTGTTAATGAACAAATAAAAACGGGTGCACTTGAATCGGTTACCCATGAAAGTGGTTACATGTACCTTAAAGTAGGAGTCCTCATCGACAATGTCATCTTTGTATCAAAACTCCTTTCTTTTAATCCTGATTTGGCAAAAGTTACTGATAAATGTGGGAACTCATTTGGAATGTTTGTCGCAATAAATGGTTCCAAAGAGATGCTTCAAGTATTTTCAAAGTATGTCAACTTTGATGATGGAAAAATATTTTGTCACACAGTTTTCAACAACAAAACAGAAAATGTAAATTATCTGATAACACTTGGTGTGAAGGACACATCATGTGAAGGACTAGGAGTACAAATGGTAAATTCTGTAATGGATGTAGCATTGTTCTTTGGATATCATGAAATTGCCACCATGTTGATTGAAAATTTCCCAAATTTGGCTTGTTCTGGCAAAATGCAAAGCCGTGAGATATATTTTGGCACATTCAATAGAGCTGTTGTGACCAAAATAAATGAATTAATAACAGCTTTAATTCGAGTACGGGTATTGCAATGTATCACAAAGAATGATGCATCTCATGTATTGGGAGCAGCTATAAGCGTCAATGATACCAAAACGATTGCATATCTCCTTTCTGAAATTACAGACATTGCTTTTTATCCCATTGATGGCACAAAGACCACACCAATTACATTGGCAGCTAGTATGGGTTCTTCAGCAACATTGAAAGAGTTCTCAAACTATGTGTCTCTTGATAATGGTAAAATTCTGTGTGCAGCTGTTGCAAATAGTAGGGTTGAGAATGTTAAATTTTTATTGGATTTAGGTGTACAAGATACATCCTGTGGTGAACCCTTTGGTGATCGTGAGCAAACAGTTTTGGATGCAGCGTTAGCCATACGGGATCCACATATTGTTATTATTCTTTTAAGGCATTTTCCAGATTTGATCTATAAGGGCAAAACTGTTGATGATGCCCACTCTTATTTACTTGCTTCCTTACATTCTAGTTCACTGTCAAATAATTCTGAGTTGATAGAACTACTAGTTAAGCAAGGAGTATTTAATAATATTCCTATTGAAAAATCTTCAGCTGCATTGTTACAAGTGATCATAGGCTTAGATAGTGACCAACTTAAATCCAGGCATTTAAACAAATCAGAATTAACCGCATTTGCATCCATGCTGGTGAAAAATAAACCAGAGGTGATCACATATATGGAAAGTAAAGGCAATAACCCGTGCCACTGGGCAGCTTCTAATTCATCCACAAAAATGCTGGAGATACTATCTGAATATTGTGATCTTGATGATGGAAGAACCCTTTACTATGCAGTTTTTGGAGCAAAGGTTGAGAATGTTAAATACCTTCTTTCTCAAGGTGTGCAAAATATAGACATTTTTTTACCTAAGCTTTGCAACACGTACAATCCCTTGGTATATGCGGTGCTATTCAATTACCAAGAGATTGCGCATGCTTTGATTATGGCAGGGGCAGATGCTCTTGTGACAACTAGACATGGAAATAATCCTTTGACATTTGCACTTAAGTACAGAAATTATTACATTGCTGCAATGCTTCTTTCGAGATTTCCAGACTTGATAAGAATTAAGATTGAGCATGGTATCATTCCACAACAGGTTATAGCTGGTTATGAATATCCTGTGTATGAATCATTGAAAAATGAACAAAGGCTGAAAAAGGATTTATTTCAAAAACACCTTAAACCCCCTAAAGTACTGAAGCAGAAATTTCAGTTCTATAGAGATAGTTCTAGAAAATACGAAGTTGACAAATCATTGAAATATTATGTATTTGCTACTATCATCCAAGGTTCACAATAAGGTTGTATAACATGGTTTACGTATTTTAACGCATTTTTGTTCCACAATCAAATCTGTGAAATTAATGTGAAGGAAGGTTTTATGATTTTAACAAGATTACTATAATATATAAAATCCAAAAACTATGCAAGACCCACCTAACTCATTTTTTGACATCGGGTGTTAGGTCCAGATCCAGCTGCGTTATCATGGTAGTACCCATCTGTAGACAGAGTCCCTGCTCATATTTTAAGTTTATTTCTATGCTTTTTAAGGATAGTGAATAGTATAGGCAATTAAAGTTTAATTATTTTACTGTGCTTATGTTCTTCCATGTGAAC
>JAVSBT010214419.1:975-13286 GCA_033118115.1 Pharyngocirrus eroticus | reverse complement strand
AAAATATATACTTTTATAGCATTATCTTTTATAAAGAATGATTATTTGGGACATATGTTAGTGCATATCAAAAAAAGGAATTAGACCCTCATGACGCCTTAAGATAATAATATCTTCAGGCAGTAATCTGTACGAAAATTTCCAAATACATTTAAATTAAAATGGAATATATTCACAGTTGCTTTTATCCTTCTTCGTATTGTATTGTCAATTTGTACTAATATAATGTTGATAGAATTATGATTATTTACCTTAAAAATGAAAGGTGTTATCAGTTGATGGAAAGTAAAATTATATTAACATATTTCTAAAGAAATTATATCAGCACTAGCTGACAATTTTGTTAAAACACTTAAAGATGAATGAAAGCTGGGTTTTCTGACTTTGGATGATTGGATAGAAAGGTTTGATCTTAAATATCTTTTGCCAATGTCATGTACTATAACTTGGAAAAAAACTTGGTAATGTTAATTTCCATAAAGTTAATTTAAAATATCTAAGATCGAAGCACAGCTTTGACCTCTTCATAGCTCAACGAGTTCTTAGCGCATAATTTTGATCATGTTATAATCAGGTAGAAAAGTATTTAGCTTTAAAGCGTACAACAATTTCTACAATAATTTTTCAAGCTTTGAATTAGTGCCCAAAAAACCCATTACTTTTATTTTTCAAAAGGGCATGTATGCATACAAACATATATACCAATATGCAGTTTAAACCTGAAAAACATCCCCCACATTTCAATAAGTTCATTGAACATCCTTATTTTCAGAAACTTTTCAATGTGACCACAGAAACGAAAGGGGTCATATTTAACAGTAATGAGAAATGGGATGAAGAAATTAGTGCATTGAAGAATGAAATCCACATTTTAAAGACAGGCTATCGCGATCTAGGTCAGAAATATGAAAAAGTGCGGTTACAGCAAAAAGAGGCTGACCCTAGCCAAAAGCTAAGCAAACTTCACAGTGACAAGGGATGTCTTCAAAGATGGCTGGTGGCTCTAAATGTGCTACTCCTCATTGTGGTGGCAGGTTTTCTGGCTTATGTCTTCTGTAAGTATACATTTTAAACCGTTTTGAAACGTTATGAATGTAAAAAAAGTAGTAGCAGGTTAGGTATACTTATGGAACCTCATCTAATGATGGTAAACTTTGAGGTACTGCTAATGCTACCCCCATTTCTCTATATCTTTATGACACGTTTTTGTCAAGATTTACTTGAGAGAAATCCAAAATATAAAGTAAAGTCAACTCATCTTTATTGACAACAAATTGTACAGAATGAAGCAAGTGGTGTACATTTTCAAGTAAACATTAACAGTAAAATCAAAACTGTATGTGAAAGATTAGCTGTAATATTCTCTTTTTATTTTAGTGGGATTCTTTCCACATTATGATGCAACTAGTGATGGCAAGATAAAATTAGGAAATTTGAATGGGAGTATACTGGAATTGGAAAAGCAAGCAGATCGACTTGCCTACAGAATTGGAAACCTGACAGAAGTTCTAAATACTACTGATATACCAGAAAGACTTGTCAATGTGGAAAACTTGTCAAACGAAACTAATTCAGGACTAAAAGGGTTAACTAGCATGACAAACGAAATGTTCCTGATGGTAAATAACACTTTTCAGGTAGTAGAAACAAGGCTGGATAATGTTGATGGAAACTTGACTGAATTCTGGGAAACATTTTCAAACACTACTAGAATCATGGATGCAACTTTTGAAATAGTTGACACCAGGCTTCAAGATATAGATCAAGATATGTCCACACTAAGAAACAACACTGATGACAGATTTAAGATTGCTGATATCAGATTTGAAATGGTTACCAACAATACCCGACTAATTAACCATTCACTTTTAGCTGTTGATGGAAGAGTTTCCACCTTAAAGACAGCCACTGGGAGGGCTTTTAATCAGACTGAAGAACAAATACGATTTGTCAATGGAAATTTTACCCATTTTTTGGATGAGTATTCCAACACAACCATACAAATTAGCCATTCACTTTTAGCTGTTGGTGAAATGGTTTCCAATTTAACGACAAAAACTGGGAAGGCTTTTAACCAGACAGAACAGCAAATAGGATTTGTCAGTGGAAATTTGACTGAATTTTGGGAGACATTTTCAAACACCACTAGAACCATGGATGACACTTTTGTAATAGTTGACGCCAGGCTTCAAGAGATAGATCAAGATGTGTCCACACTAAGAAACGACACTGATGACGGATTTAAAATTGCTGATATCAAATTTGAAATGGTTACCAACAATACCCGACTGATTAACCATTCACTTTTAGCTGTTGATGGAAGAGTTTCCACCTTAAAGACAGCCACTGGGAGGGCTTTTAATCAGACTGAAGAACAAATACGATTTGTCAATGGAAATTTTACCCATTTTTTGGATGAGTATTCCAACACAACCATACAAATTAGCCATTCACTTTTAGCTGTTGGTGAAAGAGTTTCTAATTTAACGACAAAAACTGGGAAGGCCTTTAGCCAGACAGAACAGCAAATAGGATTTGTCAGTGGAAATTTGACTGAATTTTGGGAGACATTTTCCAACACAACTAGAACCATGGATGCAACCTTTGAAATAGTTGACACCAGGCTTCAAGAGATAGATCAAGATGTGTCCACATTAAGAATCAACACTGATGACGGATTTAAGATTGCTGATATCAGATTTGAAATGGTTACCAACAATACCCAACTAATTAACCATTCACTTTTAGCTGTTGATGGAAGAGTTTCCACCTTAAAGACAGCCACTGGGATGGCTTTTAACCAGACTGAATTGCAAATACGATTTGTCAGTGGAAACCTATCCCTATTTTGGGCTGAATATTTAGATACAAAATCAGAGATAAATAAAACTTTTGCAGAAGCTGATACAAAGCTTGTTGAAATCAATAAAAAGGTTACATCACTTGAAGATGGCACATTGCAAATGTTCAAAGATGTTGGAGAACAAATTGTTTATATCAACGCCAACATAAGTTTTTTAGGGAATGAGTTAAATGCAACAACTAGTTTGGCTGATTCAACATTTAACATAGTTGAGGGAAAGCTTCAAGACATTGATTCATACATATCAAACCTAAGAGATACAACCAATGGAAGTTTACTAATTGTGGAGGGAAGACTTGAGGATCTTGGTGACAATGTAACCAAGCTTTGGCAATCTTTATCTATTACAAATGAAAACATAACAACTGCCTTCGATCAGCTAGATGTTATACTTATTGATGCTGCAAATGATATCTTAGGTAAGTGTCTTTCCTTGATTTGAGTCCTGTTTTTTAGAAATATCCCCATTGCTGAAGGAAGTTGAATTTTGTAGAACTATAATAGATGTAGACGTAGAATTTCAGTATAAGCTTAAAATAGGTTTGTTATAACTGATTTTTATGGTCTTTGTTTCGTCAGACATTACTGTGTGCCAGAGTTACCCTTGTGGTCCCAATGGAATATGTGTACCAAAAGTCCCTGGGTTCATGTGCACATGTTTATCAGGATGGGTTGGTGACAACTGTTCTGAGGGTAGGTACATTTTTTATAATTTAGTTGTTGAATTATTGATAATTCTGTCCTGTAGAAATGGTAAGTAAATTGTATGTCAACATCACATTTATCTTGACATGAACAACTAATCAATATGAGAGACGTGTGCATGGAATAGAATATCATTAAAAAAGTCCCAAACCCTTTTCCTCATACAATGGAAACAGGAATATTCTTTTATTGGGACTGATGAAAAGAAGAATTATGAGATATATGAAAAGGGGTTTTAACTAAATACATTCTCTTTAATACCATAGCAATATTATATAACATTTTGATACAAAAAAATTCTACACAGTTTTTTTATTTTGGTATATATTTGTTCTAAGACAGTCTTGTATGATTCTGATTCAACTGATGCAGAAAAAATAAGTGACTACACTTGTAATTTATTTTACAGAAATGAAACCAAATATTACTGGAGATAATATTTTGATAGGATGGGGATCTTCATTGTCTGGTTATGAAAGCATCAACAATAACATCAGTGCTTGGAAAATAGTATATGAAGAAAAGCTTGATAACACTCAAAAGAATCATAGACAAATTAGGACACATGACAATTCTACATCAATCCATGACCTAGATGTTTGGCAACATTATGAAGTGAACATATGGCAAATAAACTGGCAGCAAGAGATGGCACTTGCAGCAGATGTTATGAAGCTTAAACCAGATAGAGATACTGGTTCCATAAATTTAGAGTGGAATAGAGCAAAAGAGGATGCTGGCAATGGATATCTTGTAGAAGCCAGTGTTGTCAAAGATGAAGGTATTCTGTTGCTACCACCAGAACAGATGTCTGTCAATTTAACAGGTCTAAAACCTGCAAGTGTATACAAGGTTGAAGTTAGGAAAGTCACCACATTAATGAGAGAGGAAATCACAAATATTTATGAAATCAAGACTCGTAAGTATCTTCATCATTACATTGCCAATAAGGCCTGCATTCTTTTTTAATAAAGTTACTAAACATTTTAGTAGATAAGTCAATATATTGATTCACTTAGGAACTTTGATGGATTAGTTTCGTTATAACAGATTTAATTGATTTATGATGATAATAATAATGCCCTTATTCTCCATGATAGTTTGGATTTTTTTCGACAATTAACAGACAGACAAACATATACAAAATTATGACAAGATAGATTACAATTTCAGTGATGTCTCCAAATTCCAAAACTATTAGTAGGCCCAAGCATTTGAATAGTTTACATTTGATTGTTTAAAAAAAATCAGAGGCTTTTCTTCATCATCGATTTGTTAGTGCAATTAGGTAAAAGTTTTATATTTCAAAGCCTCATTTTTACATATTTTGAACGATTTGGTTGTTTTTTGTATAATCAATATATTAACTATTGACAAACTCATGAATAATCAAAGGCCAAGAAAACGATGAACAAAAAATATAAATTGAGAAATATAAATCTTACAAGTTGCAGGTGCATTTACAATATTGAATTTGAAATACTTTAAGAATTGCTACCAAATAGTGATTAGAAAATCGTTAGGATAAACATGCCTGAATGGTTAGGCTTAAAAAACATAAATTCTAATCTAAAGCCAAATGTGTATGTGTTTCCTTCCTTTATTTATTTTAGTTCCCTCTGAGTATTTCTACAACGAACAAAGTGTAATATTTGGGGCATGGTCTGGAGGAGAAATGAGAACACTTAATGATCAACACTGTCGCTTTATGAAACCTTACCTCAATTTAACTATAAAATACAGCTGTTGTGGTGATAGCACTGTTGGTGAATGTCCAGGAGAAATGGAAAACAAAGCTGAAGGTGTTGCACAGACAGTGACAAAATCTGCAGCACGCACAGGTAAATGATAATTATAAGAATAAATTCTATTGAATTTCTTTAGATATATTAATCATATTTTTCTGCAATCATTTGTATATTTTCTTTTTTTCGAAGGTTTTAACCCTTATTTATTTTTTGGAAAGGATTATACACAGGATGAAATCTTTGATTTAAATAACATATTGGTAACCATGGCTACCAATGGATAAAAAGCTTTCATGCAGGTTTAAATCCAAAACCACAGTCATATTGACCATGCATCCACCAAGTATCTGCTTGCTAGTATTGAAGCTCATATCTAATAATTATGTAATGTTCAATCCCCTAGCAATGATACAGGAAAGGAGGGGGTTAGAAGGGGTCATTTTTTTGTTTTATTTAATGAATATTCCATTACATTTTTTTCTTTTAGATTTACTCTTTGTTAATAAAATTAATAAAAATTAAAAAGATTTTTTTTTCTATTCCCTGCAATAATGAAGAATTAAAAAATTCTTTTAATATCGCAACTCATTTTCTGTGATACTTATGTTAAGCCTTAAGATGTATGTGTAACTTTAAAAGATAGCCAAAAAAATTAAACTCTTCACATTTGGACTTATTTGGTTTTGTCCTGAAGTTCAATATTTTCATCAAACAATTATCCTTAAAGTATCTTGTATCCCTGATATTGATAACTCAAGATGACAAGATGAGATGTTGTCAAAAAACCTGAAATTTTTGGCAAGAAAATTAATGATTAATAGTATAAAACTGCAAATTATCAATTATATTAATTATATCTTCTATTAGGAGAACAGTCTTGGCATTACAAGGAATATAGGATAACTACAAATTCTAGTGACAATCGTTCCTGGCCTGGAATACCTTTTACGCCATCTTTAAGATACAAGGCAGGCAGAGTAGACAAAGGTGCAGATGCAGATGGTTTTTATGCAAGCTTATGGTTACGACCAATGGGGTATGGCAGTGGTTTTGACCTAGAAATTGCCCTTGGGAGTGCAAATAATTCTTTCAGCATAGGCAATTCTGCACTGTTAAGAAAAGTGACAGGCCAAGATGAGGTATCTCTACAAACATTTATTTGTCCATATAATACAACTTGTGTAGATTGTGAAGACTGTTATGTCAAGTGTAGTGAGGACAAAAACTGCACAGAGTTGATAAATAAAACACCCATTTACACTTCTGAAATCAAAATACCTGAATGGATGCGTGTTGAATTTTCCTATAAATCAAGTCCCCCAGACTATACAGGGGACAGAGTGAATATAACTTTGAACGGTAAAATTGCTTATTCTGGTTTTGCAGCCTTGAATATCAGAGATTACAATGATGACATTTACCGTTTTACTAACAGACTAAGATTTAGACCCACCACTGATTCAAAAACGAGAGGGGGTTTGTATTTTGATGATATATATTACAAAGTTTTTAATTGGTCTGACCCAGGGGTCATTCTTGATGAATATTCTACATCGTTTGAAGATAACAGTCATTAAAATTGACCGCAATGTTCAAGTATTAACAAATTTTGAACAAATGCAATGGTTTGGGGGGTTTATGTTTTCAAATAAGAAGAATTAAATAAGAAGTAATTCATAATCATGTCTTTATTAGATTAAATATGCCTCCCATATCCTGCAGTAAAAATGTGTGTGTTTTGAGGTTTACATAATAACTCTATGAATCTAGATTTAAAAAGTGTGCTTGCAGGTTTAAACTAATTAATAAAAACATGTGTATACTGACAGCTGAATTGTTTATCTTCAAACAACCAAACTTGTAAGGATAGTAAACTTATGTTTGGTTATCAAAGAACTGATTAGTTTGTAGTTTGTTTATGTGATGTATATAGCACATGTATATATATATAAATCATTTTTGAATTGTAATGTACGCATAAGTTTACTCACATTAGAGTGAAAACAGACACATTAATGTATCCGAAAATCAATGTAATGGTTTTTTTGTCATCTGTGATAATTGCGAAATACTGAAGAGGCTCTTGCTATGATAACTTAATTATGAATCATGAGGGATTGAAAACAGAATTTCTTTTGAGGATAATCCTAATTTTTTTATCATTTCACTCCACCTAAGATAAGAAAAGTGGAACTTTGAACAGTTGAAATTTTTCATTTTTCGTTGTGCATTATTTCAAAGTGTTTCCAATGTAAACATGTATACAGAGTATAATTCCACTTTTCTTCTTTGAAAATGACAAAGATTTATCCCTTTTGTGTCACATTGCAAGCTGGCTATATCACAGAACAAATGTACACAATCCATGAGCAATTCTAACCTACACATTATTTTGATTCATAGATTTCCATCCACATCCTTAAAATCATTGGACTTTGACTTGGACACTTAAACAATCTGTGTAGCATGTGTAGAATGGCATTGTCATCTTCTTTAGTATCATCAATAATACTTATTTTCACCTGACAGTATGACCTGAGTTCTAGGGTTGCCTTTGTTGGTGAAAGAGGGCAACAAAAACATAAAAAGGCACAAGTTGTCATCATCGAAGTGCTTTGCTAATTATTTATGAACAAATTGAATCTATGACAACCTGCACTAGACCATTTATCCATAGATTGGAAATATATTTGTGACTTTTATCGGTTTTCATAAGCAAATAAAGTTTCCCTGTTGTTGTTTTTTGCTGAATATTAATATTTTGTATATCATTTATATAGACAGATTTCTTTCACATCATGTAACATGGATTTATGTATAATTATACACCAACATTTTGTACTTGTGATCTTCCTTTGAAATTAACTAAAAACATATAGGTTTCAAACCACACGTCTTAGTTTTACATTTATTTTATATTTCATCGTTTATCACTGTGAATGAGGAAAGTTTTACTTTCTATTGCACTATTTTTAATTAAACATATATTTCTATTAAGCAAATAAAACCAGACTGCATTAGAACATCTCCATAGATAGGAAATGACATATAATTGCTTTCAACAATGATTACTTTAATCATCTAATGATCTATATGGACCCATAAAGCATTAGGTGAATCCTGAAGAAATTAAACAATCTTCAAATTTAAGATCTAGAAATTGCAAAAAGAGAATATTTTTTATAAACGTATCAACTAAACGAAAACTACACAAAACACAATGTATTAATCATTTGGTTACCTATTTAGAGACTACAAATACTTTGATGGTATAACCCTAAAACGTTCTTTTGAAATCAATTGACAGATCATCTTCTGTATCAGGATATATTTCTAACAAAAAACACTAAACAGCCAAGTGCCTGCAAAACACCTTGTCTGTTTGTATTTCCAGGTCCGATCACAAAAAGTTGTCACATCATTGAATTTAAATAAATCAAGATAAGATTGTAATGCAAAGTAGAGCAAAATATTTCTGTGAACAGAAAGGTTGTAATAAGACTTAACAGAAAAGATGTCAAATTCTCATATGTTGAAGGAGTTTAGTAATTCATCAGACAATTTGATCAATGGAAGGAGATTAATAACTAGGGATGATGATGAAGAAGAAGAAATTGTGTTTAATGATATTTATGCTACTAGCGTTGATGATCCAGGTGGAGGACAGGTTGCCACCAAAATTATTTCAAAAAGGCTTGATACTGTAGAATGGGTAAGGGCATTCGAATTTCAGAAAATCTTTATTTTTTGTTCATTTTACATAAAAATTAAAAGTAATTAAACAAGGCTCCATTTACTTTTTTCTCGGAGGGACCCTCAAACATGATTAAGAAATCGCTATAATCTCAAAATATCTAAGGGTCTCCTCTATACGTTATAATGGGACAAAAACGGCCGGTCTGTCTTTCTCTCAAGTAAATCAATCCCTGTTAAAACTTTTGGAATATCAGTTAAGATCATACGGACACAATAAACAGTTATTCTTGAAATTAGATTTAAAGTAATTTCATCTATCTTACATGTAAGTCCAAGTATCAAATATATTATGAATTTTTCATCAAGTTTTTAAAAACTGAATTAAAATTGTCCCTCAACCTTTTCATATTATATATTGATAAATTAGTGTTTTTATCAAATTCATATTGCAAATGAAAAAAAAATTCATGCAAAACTCATTTTTTTTATCCGAAGTTTATACAATATAGAAAATTACCATAAATACATGTAGACCTGAATTTACAACTGGTGTTAAAGACCGATTATGTAAAATATATTTGTTGTAACAATCAGGCAATGGAAATGCTACTTTCTTACATTTTTTAATAGCTTATAAAAGATACTAATTTTTATCTATTACTAAAGCTTATCGGTGTCTGATACTATTTCAAAATAGTGATTGTATTGTCAATTACAGCACGAGAAATAAATAAATGGCAAACAGATTCATTGAACATATTTTTATTTTTTTCAGAAACTTTTCAATGTGAAAACAGAAACTAAAGGAGATATCCTAAACAATAATGAGAAATGGAATGAGGAAATGGCAGCTTTTAAGAATGAAATCCATACTTTGAAGGTAGGCTATCGTGAGCTAGGTCAGAAATATGAAAAAATGCGATTACATCAAAAAGAGGCTGACCCAAGTCAAAAGCTCAGCAAGCTTCACAGTGACAAAGGATGTCTTCAAAGATGGCTGGTGGCTCTAAATGTGTTACTCCTCATTGTGATGGCAGGTTTTTTGACCTACATCTTCTGTAAGTAGAATTAAGATTGCTTAACTGTAAGGTGAAAAAAATGGAAACCAAAAAAATATAGTCTGATCAACATGGCGAATATTTTTTTTGCACTGAAAAAATTGATCTATACAAGCTTAAACCAGGGGTCAATTTACTTTTCCCTTAGAGGAACCCACAAAGTATAGTAATAGTAATCTAAAAAAATACGCTTGAACTTTGTAATAGGGCAAAAAGTTCTGGTCCATGGTCCATGGTCCATGGTCCCTGAGGTGAATTGGTAATCCCTGTTAAAAAATATCTAATCTTGTTAATCAAACTAAACAGAGGTCCAATCAGTCTGAGAGGTCAGACAGGCTCAGATGTGAATAATAGTGTATGTTACTTCAAAATGTGTGATGTAAGATAAGACAGAATAAAGTGTAAACTAAAAACTATTTTTAAAGCTTTATTTTCCCCTATTCTAATGACTAAAGTAATAATTGAGAGGGTACAAAAATAATGATAAGAAGAATCATTATTTGATTTTAGTTCATCTATAAGTTATGATGTAATAAATACATAATTTGAACTGTATGTATGCATGCACTTTGTAGAAAGATTTATTATATAGCGTTCGAACTCCTCTCGATGATACAATTTTTAACAAATAATCTGTGCACAATAAAAAATGTTTTAGACTAATAGTAATACAGTCAACATTTTAAAAAGTATTTACAATGCAAGTTTTCAATAGACTTGTAGAACAGGTCTAACTGTTTCATTTTTTTTATTGTCATGAAAAAAATTATACATATTTTTACTAAAGCTTATTTATATCTATATATATTGTATCATTTTGTTCAATAAATGTGACAAAATAAGGATAAAAAAGGGAAATAAAAACCTGGTATGGTCATAGCAAGTCTCCTATGATTATGGAATTACTATCAGAATATGTAATGTCATTGATTTTCAATATTGGTAGATTTATTTCAGATGTCTTTATGACTACATCTTACAGATTGATTTTTCATATCTAAATGAAATAGAAAACAATGATAAGTCAATAAAATTTGGTGTTGAAAGTACAATAAGTGTTATTGTTAACCTTTCCTTTATTACTGCTGTTCCAATGTTGTCTGTAGTTCTAATTCCTTTTGTTTAGAATTTAGAATTTAGAAATGTCATTTTATTAAAGAAAATAATAAACATATTGCTTTCATAATCTCTTCTAATTTTAGTGGGATTCTTTCCACACTATGATGCAACTGGTGATGGCAAGATAAAGATTGAAAATTTGAATGGGAGTATCCTGGAATTGGAAAATCATGCAAATCAATTAGCAGGCCGGATTGAATATTTAAAGGATGTACTCAATACAACTGATATACCAGAAAGACTGGTCAATGTGGAAAACTTGTCAAACAAAACGAATTCAGAACTGAAAGTGTTATCTGTCATGACAAAGGAGATGTTTCAAGAGGTAGACAGTACTTTTCATGCTGTGGAAACAAGGCTGGAGAATGTTGATGGAAACCTGACTGAATTCTGGAATACGTTTTCCAACACAACAAGGACAATTGAAGAAACTTTTGTAATTGTTGATGCTAGACTTGTAGGAATTGATAACGATGTGTCAACACTAAGAAATGATACAGTCGACAATTTCTTAATAGTGACAGAGCAATTTGATGACATAAATGCCACTATGAACATACTTTGGGCTGAATTTGAAAACACTACCATACAAATTAATAATACTTTTGCTGAGGTCAAAGAAGATATAACCGTCTTAAGAGCTGAAACTGAAGATAGTTTTCAAGATGTTGTTCAACAATTTGAATACGTGGATGGAAATGTAACCCTATTTTGGACTGAATTTGCAAACACTACCACACAAATAAATAACACTTTTGCTGAGGTCAAAGAAGAGATAACTGTCTTAAGAGATGACACTGAAGATAGTTTCAAAGATGTTGTCAAACAATTTGAATATGTGGATGGTAATGTAACCTTGTTTTGGACGGAATTTGCAAACACTACCACACAAATAAATAACACTTTTGCTGAGGTCAAAGAAGAAATAACTGTCTTAAGAACTGACACTGAAGATAGTTTCAAAGATGTTGTCAAACAATTTGAATATGTGGATGGAAATGTAACCCTATTTTGGACTGAATTTGCAAACACTACCACACACATTAATAACACTTTTGCTGAGGTCAAAGAAGAAATAACTGTCTTAAGAACTGACACTGAAGATAGTTTCAAAGATGTTGT
>JAVSBT010214418.1:7680-19643 GCA_033118115.1 Pharyngocirrus eroticus | reverse complement strand
CTACACTCTTTAATATTTGAAAAGGGACTCTTTGCTTGAAGCATACCACTTCACTGAATAAGAGTATGTCTGATAGATTGTCATCCATACCATATGATTACCCCAGCTTCTAAAGCAATAAAAAAGCTGGGGACCAGACTAACAAAAAATATCAAACCCCTTACAATGCCTATTATATTGGTTACAATGCATGTCAATCTATGGCAAATACTGGCAACAAGAGCCAAAGATTCTCTTTTGATTGTGTTTCATGCTTAACTCTATGCTTGCTATCTGTTGATCTGAAGAAAAAATCACACTGCGGAAGACTTGGGATGTCTCAAACATGAAATGATGACAAAGAACAGCAAATGGCTTTTTAGGGATTCTTTTTTCACTTGAGGTTTGCTTTCAGAAAATCATTTACAAGACATTTTCTTTAAAGCTTAAGTGTGGTACAGCATCTGGTATGGAGTCAATTACTGTCAATGTGAAATGAAATCGACTTCAAAATTAGACACAGTGATGTGACAGTCACTCGGCTGAGGATTTAAAAAAAATTAGATACAGCTTTAGAATGGCTGTGAATGAAATGTCACTAAATCTTTTATTTATTGTCAATGTGACATTGTTTAAATACACACAAACCAAGTAGCCTTTTAATATATATTTATTGAACTTGTTAATGTTTTGTTAGAGCCTTTCTATCGATTATTATCCTCAATGAATCACCTTTTATCAAAATTTACAGGCCAAATTATGATGTCATGGCATGACCTACATTTACCCTTGTCACCCTTTCCTTGGAAAAGAGCCCTAATGAAAGATATCATTCTGTGCATTAAAAGATCTGAGTGGAAAGGGGCAGGTCTAGAAATAAAACAAAAGTATCCTTTGTCTTTTTATCAGTATGTATTACAATGTCATGCATTGGAGCTTCTTAACATTGTTTTCCGTCTAAACATGATCAGAATTAAACAATTAGTAACACAGCAGATAGGATTGCATGATGTTCTCTCACTAATGGTAGAGATAGACTAACAATTATAACTGGAAGTAGAGCTGTACATTTTTGAAATTAAATTGCTTGGAATGTGTCCCATCATCATAAATAACACATGGAGACAACTTTTCCTTTTAACAAATTATCTTTAAATTGAATTAAAATTGGTTTATGTTTAACCAACTATCAACAACCACCTAAAAAGATGATTAGGTCTACATTGTGTTTTGCACTCAACATGTTTTTTTTTAGAAAAGGACAACTTAAAACTTACAGAATGTTCATGAATATTTTTTCATCTGGTAAAGGTGATGTGGTTTTTGAAAAATTGTCCTCTCAACCAAACATAATATATCTCTCTCTTTCTGCTGAAATATTTAAAAAAAATATGGTAGTGTATATGCCTCCTTTAAAGCTGTGGAGGAACCATGTATTATTTTAGTCTCATGAATTTTTTTCTTCTGAAAATGTCTGTATTTTTCATATAGTTTAGGGATAGCTAAAAGTAAATGTTGACATCTCAATGAAATTTGTATTGATTTTCAAAAGTGCATAAACAGCCCTTTTTTCGGTAAAAATAAATAATTAATACCACACATTAACTCATCTGAATTTGATTCAATTAACATTATTAGTAAGTTGATTGTTCCATATGATTCACACAGACTTTTTTTGAATTATATTTAATGAATGGAACAATTACTAAATGGAAAGATGTCCTGTATATTCAACAATAAATAATTGAGTTATGATTGAAATATACTTTCAAATTTATACCTTTACAGCAGTACACATATTATTGTGTTAGAGACAAAAATATAATAAATTGTGGCCTCATGCTTAAATGTACCTCTGATGACATATTGATAGAGTCAGCTTTAACTTATAGGATTGATATTCAAAAATTGTTTTATATTGCTAAAAAAGGATGAAAATCCAAAATTTAATTCAAAAAAAGATTTTTAAAACAAATTGTATTGTTGTATTCAAAGCATTGCGCACAGGTGATGAACATAGATGAAGGTCTTTCTGGGAAATGTATGATTTGTCTTAAAGTTCTTCTGAATGTTAATTTCTTCTTTTTTTCCCCATGAGATTTGTGTAATTATATGCCCTAAGAAGCACGCCAATCTCCCCAAGACATGGATGGCATCAAAATTTAGGATTTTCACAAAGGTGAATCTGTCATGCCAGTATCTGACAGAAGCACTTCAAACACAAAATTTTCTTTCAAATATGCCACTTTGGTTAGAATTAGAATTTTTTAATTATAAATTACAAGAGTGGGGGGAGACCAGGTCAATTGACCTCAACATCGAGTGACCCACTCTTACCGCCATCTAGCGGACACAGCCAAAATATGTCATAATTGGCTGAAGATGTCTACAGAGTAGACGTAAGCTACCAAGTAAGCTGATAATAATTAACTAGTCAAAAGTTCAAAATTGTTTCACTATAAATTACCTTATGTACTTTGGATAAATTTGATAATTTAACTTATTTACTTGCCTTTTTGGATATTGGTACATTTGGTTTGAAGATATTTCACTAAGCTAGCAAAATGTTTGCAAGCCAAGCTTTGTAAATTAAAATGATTTAGGACAAAAACAACAAGCAGTGTTCCATGCATTCTGATCATGCTAAATGAAGAAATCATATTTTGCAAAAGGAAAAAAAAAAGCCAAACTTAAAAGCCCAATATGGCTAGGCATGGTTTATTACAAAGTTTTTCTCAGTTTACCACTTTTTATGATATCATAAAACTTTTTTATTTTGGTAGTTTGCATTCATATGGCTTTTCTGCCATTTCGTTCATACATTTTGGCTTAAATTTCATGACTTCTTGAAGATGAAATGATCTATTCTATTCTCCAAAACCACCTCTCAATAATGAAGTAGTCCCCTAGTGGCGGACGTCTTGAAATATAAGTGACTCTTCAGATGCTATATTTGTGTAAAGGCATGTCTTGGCAGTCTCTTGGTAGTCATTGACAGGGTCTTGAATTAGTCTTCATTTGCAAGAAGATGATCATGTTTATGAAACAACTAATGAAATATCGCATCCATTTTATTCCTACAAGGAGAATAAAAAAAAAAGCACTTCTTGATTTTAGTAAGAGATGTATAGTCATTGAAAGGAATTCTCAAAGTGGTAATTACTCTTTTGGAAGTTGGAAGCTGCTTTTTTTTCAAACATCTTGCTTATAAGCAATCCCTAGCTAATCAGGAATTGTGTAGGATAGTAAACACCTGCAAAATTGACAGAATAATGAAGAAAAATGAGACCTTCTCAGACCACTCAATGGGTCTTCTTTAACACAAAGTTAATTTGTATTTATCCTCAGAATAAGAAAACTCTAAATTAAGTTTGGATACAAGATAACAACTCTTGATTGGACATGTGCTAAAAAAGGGGGGGAACAGAGTTAATTAGGGAGAAAAGAAAGGATGGATTGTTGAAAGGGCTAGATTTCAGGTAAAAATGGTTATTTGGAAGCACTGTAGATTAAATAAGGAAGAATGGGACATCATGGGAATTGGAGAAGATCAAGCTGAAAATAGTCATTAGGCACAGAAAAAGGGGGGGAGGGCTAACAGAACTCAAACTTTGCAAGGTAGTTGGTGACTTTTAATGGTTTATCATGGCCTTTAATCAGTATGGTTTTATGAAGAATATAATTGGTTTTGATGATGATTTTGGTTGGTAAAGAGATGACCTTGCAATGAGGTTGATGATGACCTTGACCTAGTCCACTTTCTATGCTCCTGTTTTTGTGTATATTCGGTACAAGATGATAAATTGGAAATCCAATCTTTTTTTCATTACAAGTCGTTTTCAATGCATTATAGTCAAAGGTCATTATAGACAAAGAAATGAAATTATTTGATAGCATCTTTCCAATCAGTATTGTAGCTTATTTCCTAATAATTTTGTCATAGAAACCAAGTGGTCTATGTTGAAGAAGTGGTGAAATATTTGAGGATTTTTAGTGTATATAACAAGGATTGGGAAAAACTCCATGCACTACATGAATAAAAAGACTGAATTGCAGATTTTCATTATGTAATGACTTTTCAACTTTACCCCTAAAATCATTTATTCCCCTTTACTAGAATTTTTCTGATACCTTTGCTGATACTTCTTCTAGGCATACACATGTGTAATATAGTTATTCACAAGTCTTGTCTTTTTTCTGGGACATGGTTGTGTCAAAGGTTGACTAAGTCCTTACTTTTCTTTCAGCTTTACTCCAGACATTTTTCCTTGATTTTGCAATATAGATCAAAGACCTCGTTAAGGACTGAAATCAATTTTCTTTGAAATAGAATTGTTGTTCTTCCACAAAATAAAACATTGCTATATACTCTTGAAAGGTCGTCTGGTACAAAAACTGATTATGGACATGAGATGGACAGAAAGTCATGCAAAGGGGGCTTTGGTAGAATAGAAAGATGAATTGAATGACTTACAGATAAATAACATGATAACACAAATCAATAGTAAATGTCTATACCACAAGGGATCTATACCACTTTAGGCAGGATATTAGAAGTTATGGTCCACTAACCTGGGGCTAGGGCCTTGGATACTGGTGCGATATTATTGTCAGATGGTACAGTCCAACTGTTAGGCATTTGAATGAAAATATTAGGGAAAGTTTAAGTCTTAGGAAATTGAATTTTATATCAAAATAGCGACTAGGAAAGAGACAACTTTCAAAAGAGTCAATTACAATATGATGCTTAAAAATCATCACCCAATCTTCAAGGAGAGATGAGACTGATCATTTTTATTTTTATCACCCATCCTATATTATTCTAGTGTTGAAATATAATCTCTTGAAAAGATAGTTTTACCTCTTTCAACCTTTGTCATTTCCCTGTAAATTCTGTATGAAACCACCCCTTGAAGGCTGCATGGATTTATTACTTCCATTTCCATTTCTATTCACTTTTTGTTCACTTTGTAGATTTTTCAAAACATTGTCTATCTCTTTTGAAATTCTGCTTCTAGTGCTTCATTCTATTGATGTCCCTTTTGCACTTTTCCATGATTTTAAGCATTGAATTATTCAAGAAGTGTATAATGTTTAACAGAGAAAGGTCTCTTAACCATTGAAATGCACACAGCCTTCAGTAACAAGCTATTGAAACAATTGATATTATGTTGTTAGTCCCAATGTACCAGAACTTGTAGATCCCTTTCAAGTACCATGTTAAAATGTTCACCATTAGTTCAGGAACAGACCCTCAGATGGAACAAATTTAAGTAAAAATCTATAAGAAAAAAGCTTTGCTCCCAAAACACAGCAAATGTAGGGTCAAATCAATAAATGGAGTGAATGGGGAACCAACCAACTGAGAAACAGCTGATGTGCTTTTCTAAAAAAAATATGAAAAGAGGAAAAAAAATGAATTAAAAAAAGTTAATGGTTAATCTATACAGATCTATTAATAGGAGGGATGTTTTCATACAAAGTTCTTTCCCATAAGCTGACAGTAAATGTTGAAATAGTTGGAATTGCTCTTGGGAAGGTGTAATGCATGTCACATCGATTTAATTTTACTCACAGTGTTTTCTGCAGCAAACAAAAAATCAATTAAAAATTATAGGTCTCATAATATATGTATTCCTAGGGTGTGAATCAGATTTTTTGTCAGGGTGACCCAGACCATAGTCTATCAAGAAAAAAGCTAAAATTTGAACAATCGCTTGGAAAGGGCAATTCTTCAAGCTTTATAATGGGGATAAAACTGTCTGGTCTCCCTGGGTATCTAGTAATTTGCACCCTGTATTTCATTATCCATAGACCAAAGATCAAACATATTAAAACTGGTATTAACATTTTTCAGGGATCATATCAGGAGTAATGTTGTTTTCACTTTGAGTGTTTATTTAAAAAGTCATAACTTTAAAGCTATATTTGTTAATTCAAAGTGTAAATGATGAATTACATTTTAGGATTGAAGAAGATTATACAAGGATTCAGAATATTAAAAACAAGATTTTTTGATACTAAAGGTGTCAATAAAAAGAATTTAACTTTTTTTTTAAAATTAAAGATCATTTCCACAACTGAATAAAATGTTATTATTTTTTTGCTTGCATGGAAATATGTAAAAAAAAGTCATTTAAAAATCTCTTTAGGAATTTAACATTTTTTATACAGTAAGAAGACACCTCTACAAGTTTCCATTAAACTCCAAAAAAAAGCATTCGGGATGTTTTTGTAAAAAAAGTTTTGGATTTAAAAAAGTAGTAATACCTTTGAGAAAAAAGAAGTTGATCCAATTTGAGTCCCTACATTTGTATAACTGGGTTCTTTTACAGTTTTAGGAGTGATGAAAGCTTACATGCTCCAACCAACCAATGGATGAATATAAACTACAGCTCTTTTGAACAAAAGTTTTTTTACGAATGTGTTTTATGTGTGTCTGGATGTCTACAGAATTTAGAAAAGGCTTAAAGATGTCAATCATCCATCTTAGGCTATCCTTCTGGATTTTGAAAACCTTTGGGACAGAAAACATGATCTTATTTATGGGTGGATCTCATCCCAACCTTGCATCTACTGTCATCCATTAGAGCAAAAAAGGGTAATCTTTCAACAAAAAAAGCAAGAAAGTGTAAAAATTTGATGGATGGGAGGTATTTTTTGCAGATTTTCTATTTTTCACAAAAGAAACAAATGAGTGCCTTTTTTCTTATTTTTTTCTTTTATTCTTAATATGGCAAATCAATACAACACTGTTCCTAGATTTCTAATTTTGTATAAATCAATGCATTTAATATAGATGGCACATGTTAAGTAATTTTGCTGATAGTAGACGAATTCACAGAAGCAAACCTCAAATATTGGTTTGATAAAAAACACAAAAGTGGTTAAAATAGTAGATACTAAGTTACCTGCAAGTATTCTTATATTTCGAGAATATAATTTAAACCTATGAAGCAATAACAATTTTATATAATACTGAATCAGTTCATTTTATTGTATATTTTTGGGGTTGGATTCTTTGTTTTGTTGTGCCCTGTAATAAAATTGATGAATTAATATCTGGTCTAAATGTCTCATTGTCCGCATTCTATCAGTATTTTCTGATCTTGCATGTCATAGTGTTACATTTAGTATTCTGAGTTGAGTCTGCTTTATGACGGCTCCTGCTCAAGATAATGAGTTTTTGGTGTTATATGTTGAGGAAAAAAAAATCCTGTGTGTTTTAACCTTGCCATGATTCCTAAATACAGGGGTGTTATATTCTACTGTGATTGGTTGCGGCAATTTTCCATTTTTCCTATAACTCCCAAGAGACTTTCAGGATTTTTTTTTATTGGTAGAAAAAGTAGCTTTGGCATTGGTAATAGGATTACTGAGATGTAAGCACAAAAAGTTTGATTGCCTTTTTTAAGAAAAAGATTTATGATTGAGAAGGCTACTAGAGGGAGAAAGAGATGAGATTTAGTTTGAAATTTGAGAGCTGCTGATAAGTTGTGTGTAGAACAGAATGTTTTGTCACTGATTCCAGGCTAGATGGGGGAGGTTGTGGCACATCTCTATAATATTCTAGAGGATTGAAGGGATTGCAAATTGCAATTCATTGCTATGGTATTCCATTTTATGGTAAAAACTAGAAGCCATATATTTTTTATGCAAGGTCATATATCAAAGATGGGGTATTAGTCTTTGGTTTGTTTTTCTTTTAGTTGAAGTAATTTGAAGAGATTAAAGAGAAATCAAAGATTTTGTAGATGAATACCTAAACATCAAAGCTGTGAGGGGAGTGATACTGTTTAACATGTAAGAATTTAAGACTTTAAGGAGTGCTTTTAGTTCATTGATTCCATAAAGAAGAATTCCCATGATGTCACTTTTAGAGAAGCTTTCTAAAAATCTCCCTCATTAATTTGCTTATCTCTTCAGACATCGTAACACTTTATCATAATAGGACTTCTCAAATTTATCAGCTTTTCCAACCTTGCTTGTCTAAAGGAGTTAATTTTTTTCTAATGTCAAGACTTCCTGATTCTTTGTCCAGACCAAATATGTCTCATTAATTGTTATTGCACACCGTCATTTTCAAAAATTGGAGTGGAAGCAGATACTGTGTTATTTTTTTATGGTTGTCACCTTTGTGGGACTGTATGATGTATCATAAGCCATAATAATCTGCTTTATAGTTATTGGAGATTTTTCATTGACTGCTCCAGTTGATTTATTAAGTTCAGAGTATTCTCTGTGTTTGCTTCATTTGTTTGTGAGTTAAATCATTGCTTAAATTGATAAACTCATATTGCAATTGATAAACTAATTTTTCAGTTGATTTTTTGGGGGTGCATAAAAAATATGTATTTGTTGAAATATAGTTCTCTTACTTCCCATCTGTATTTTGATGATGATGATGCATCTGAGAAATAGACCTTTCTGATGCAAAAAAATATATTCCAGCAGAAGAAAGACATTTGTTGAATTAGTGATTAAACAGCCGATTGTTCTTGTTTGCAGTAGCAAATGGTTAGTTGCTATTTTGTGTAGTTTTGATTGATTGATTAATTGAGTGATTGATTGATTGGTTGGTTGGTCAATCGATAAATCAATTGAAGACCTTTATCTAGTGACTATTTTGTCATATTGCTTTCTCATATTCCTTTCTCATCCGATCTTCCTTCATTGAAATGGATAAAGTGTCTTCTTTTTCTGTCAAACTTCTTTTTTTCCACTGTCTTATTAAGTGTTGCAACTCAAGGCTAAGTCTTTGAGTATTATTTATTCATAAATACTCCTGAGATGCCTGTTTTTGCAGATCAAAGTCTTTAACTAGAATAATGAATTTCAATAACCTTCTCTTCAAACTGGCTGCCCTTGTAGATCTTTTGATAGAAGTTCTTTCAAGTTGTTCTTGACATTTTTAAGAATTTTCATCACCTTAAGATTTTCCTATCATTTAAATAAGATTATTGAAGTGTCTTTTTATTTCTTAATAGACAAGTATGTATTCTTCTATTTTTATCAATCAAAGGTTGTTATTGTTTCATAGACATTCATGTTTTAGATACAGTGTTTTTTAAGGGGGTGGGTGAGTGTCTGATCACTTTTTTGACATGAGCTAGTATGTTTCCAAAATTGTTGTTTTCAACAAAACATGATGTATTATAAATGAAAGTATATTTTTGGCTTTTAGGGCATCCTGATCTACACTTTATATTACTCAAATTTCAGTGCACTTGAACTAACATATAAAACACCAATACAGTAAACATCATCATCATCATCATCGTTGTAAAAATGTTGCCCTTTGAAAATAAGAGATGTACATTTTTTTACCATCATAATTGTCCTATGTAAAGTTATATGATTTTTGTTTTTCTGTACTTGTAGGTTGCACAAGTGAAGTGGAATGAGCCATATCAGAAGCTAGCAACTTGTGATGTTTCAGGAGTCATATTTGTATGGATCAAACATGAAGGCAGATGGTCTATAGAACTCATAAATGATAGAAACTGCCAGGTAGGAATTCAATGTTTGAAATGACCACCACACACCTGCCACCATGTAATATGCCTCTACGTATCATTCTGTAACTGTAATGTTCATATACTTTCAGTCTTTCACTTCCTCTCTTAACAAGATAATTTTGTAATAATAATGCTGACAACAACTAAACATTTATGCAGTGCTTTGATTGAATAGTCATTCAAAGGTATAGGACTGTTACTGGTGGAAGCTGATTATTAATAAATAAGGGAATCCCACAAATGTATTTTGTTCCCCAAATTGAATGAACAAGTTTGTGTTTTGTAATTTTGCTTATTGCCACAGATCATACATGTCTATGTGTCAATTGCCAACTCAAAACATAACATAATTATATACAAGAAGAAGAACATATTGATCATTAAGCTTTATCCTATAGCACTGCTGACTGTTTTCAACTCGCTTTTGAACACACAACATATAGATGCCTCTACTATATTAAACTTTTTCTAATTTTCTTAAAAGGGTTTTCTAAAGGTCAAATGATGGTACAGGTAATCACGATACACCTGAGGATGATTAACTTACAAGAGGTTATAAAGCCCTGTTTATACCATTGATTTTGTTGGTGTACATGTTTTTGTGACTTTTTTTAAAGCCTTATTCATAACTCTTTGGATTATTTCTATGTCTGTGAAGTGAATGCCTTTAAGGTATTAACAAACTCCCCAAAAATTGAAGGAAGACTTTTCCTGTACTAAACATTATCATTGCAGATTGATAGACTACAACTAGATATTTGGAATGACAAATCTTTAAAATTGGAGATGCGTTTACACTTTCAACGTATGAAGTGCTTTGAGAATCTTTACTCAATGATGCTTACAAAATCATTAGCATAATAGGGCTTTACAGTGGTTACAATTGTTGCTTGAAACAAAAGTTAACATTTCTAGTCCAAGCCATGTCCATTTTATATCAGAAATTAGACTACATTGTCCCAAGTTATATCTTCACCCATAACCGATACAATATTAGAAAGATTTTTTTTAAAAAAGATTTTTTTTATAACTATGGAAGAAAATCCCCAAATTACAACTTTAAAATTACATATAATTTTTTTTGATATTTCCCTTGTTTGCAAAATTCTTGATAGAAACTAGTGGTAATTTAAATGAAAGGTATGGCCATATTCTAAAATTAAAGTAAATAAATGAAATCAAAAGGGTTTTTATAATAGCACAAAATGAACTTTATGACAAATAAAAAAAAAGCGATTTAACTTCTACAAATCTAAACTTAAAATACATAATTCGACTGGTAAAACAAGAATTTTGTTCAATGTTCTTATCCTTTGAAAACAGCTTTGAAAGTCTTACTGAGTATGATATATTGGATATGGGTGCTTCCTGTCCTTTACAAGCCATCAATTATGTCACAAGACAGGGAAGACTTAGTGACATACTCAGATAAATAAAGCATGAAAAGAAAAGGGGTATAATGTCACCAAACATTTCTTACCATAAGAAAAAGTTGAAATATTCAGAAAAGTTGTGTAATTTTGGCCTTCTAGACAATGGCGTTTTGACTCTTTGGTCCAGATACAATTATTTTCTAGTATACATTGATTGGCATAGGAACCTGGCCCTTTTTTTAAAAGAATGCCGCGAGCAATAGTAACTCTTATACATTTCCATAACAGTGTCAACACAGCAATTATTTGACAATTTCATTGGGGTATTGTGATATTTTTTAACAATCCAAAATTCAGTTTTGCAAGGAAAAACCGTAGATTACAATATACATTGGTATAGTACTATCAGTGACCTAATGCATAAAATACTGTGACCTTCCCCATCTGTGACCTCATAGGTTTATTATGTGAGAACATGAAATTCAATAGAAGTCAACCTTATGGAATTCATCTCTTGGTTTGGTAAGGCTTTGATATAAAGAGTGGTCTGTTAAAAATCAAAGAGAGCTGTTTATGAGCTAAGGAAGTTGGAAGTTTTTGAAATGCAAGACGGCAAGTCTTTTGGGGAAGTCATTTTTTAGAGAATTTGATTAAAGGGAGAGATGGGCTGTTGATGGAATTAAGTTGTAAAATCATTTATCATCTAGGTATTCAAAGGCAAATCAGTCTTTTTGTAAGTGTAGATAAGTGAGTTCTTGTATTTCTTTGGTGCCTTTTTTTTTACACAGGCTAGAAAAGGGAGGTGGAAAGCAATAATGTGCATAGTGTGAATACGTAGAAGGGAAAGAAACACCCATCTGTATGACAATTCAAGAAATACTGTAGAAATGACTTACAATGAACCATTTTATGTCTTCTTGGAAGAAAGATTCCACTCCATATGGATTTGATTTATGGAGAAAGGAAATCTTTTTATACTGAAATCCTGACAGTTGTTTAAATGTTGTCTTTTATCACCATGAGGGTGGAAGTGAAGGCATTCTTTATGTACATGACAAATAAAATTGGATTCTCATGGTGTGAATCCATGAAA
>JAVSBT010214307.1:0-13286 GCA_033118115.1 Pharyngocirrus eroticus | reverse complement strand
GTTTAGAGAATACTTTGACAGAACGACCTAACTAGCTAATATCGCCCGCTGGATAGCCTCCGTCTACACGCTCATTCACAGAAGGCAACAAAAAATTATCATAAAGGTTGTCTCCACTTTCTTGTTTGAGTCTTTTCCCCTCAAAAGTCCTTGAAACTGATTGAATAATCTCAATTTCATTATACAATCTTTAAAAAAATAAGTTATCTAGTGACATTTGATTGGTGCACATAGTATTGAATCGATTATATTCCAGTGATAGGTCCCCCTTTCATTTCATTCCCTATCTGTCCTGCAGGAACTAAAATAATTATATTGTTCTACTCTACTTCCTATGTTCTAAAAGGATGCCATCATGCTTTTTCTTTACCAGGAGATAACAAAGGGGGGGGGGGGATACATTTCTGACTCACAAATATGGATGAAAACTTCTATAAGACATTTTCATGATGTTATTAATTATCTAGATTCATTTCTGAAAGAGGTATATTCAGCGGCGGATTAAGGCACACTAGTACCCAAAGGACTGACCAAGCTTGATGCCCATCGTCCTTTCCACACTGACCCAGTCCATTTACGTTGTCTGACTAGTTATACAATAAGAGGCAGAGGAACAGAAATATATATTGGAGGGTCCAAAACAAGCATAGCGCATCTATGTCCAATAGGGATGGGGTTTTGGGGCCCAAGAAGCCAAAGTTTTGTGAGTGCTTTCTAACGAATTTTTAGGCCACAGCTTTTAGAGATATATTTTGTGTCTAAAAGATCTCTTAAATCTTTACATCAATATGAGAGAATAGGCCTTGTTGTGGGGGCCTGCATTTTGAGGCCACTTTTGACATAGCTTTTGTGTATATTATATAGGATCTACGGAAACATTATATTGATATGAAACTCACAACAGGTTTGGGTGCTAGGGCCTCCCTATGAGCTACATATATGTTCTTGGTCAAACTGATTCCACGATATTATTATTTATTATAATATCAATAAAAATCTTCAATCAGGTTTTTTCACATTTTTTGGTATGCTCAATTGTTATAACTGCACTGGGTACATTGCTGCAGCACTCTTGAACTTCCTCACTTTCATCTTGAGGACTGTCTGAGTAAATCATTGAACATATATAAAAGGCCTTGTCAGTAGTCCTAATTCCCATTTCGCTTTCAGTTTCTTCAAGAGCCAAATCTATTGGGAAAGCAAACGAGACATGGCCAAACTCTTTTCTTCCCCATTCATAATTACCATTGCTTCCACAGTGCATACCAATAGCTTTAGCCTTGATATTTTCTGTCGGAATTGTGGTTACCAGTGATCCACTGTCACCAGAATCAGCAAATTGAGTTTTGTCATTACCTAGTATTGCTATTAGTCCCCCATGAAAATCTTCTTCAATTTCTTCAAATGCATCTTCTGGATCAAGATCACTCTCACAAGGAATGCCATCATCACTTTGAAAAGAAGCTTCATCAGTTACATAGGTTGGAAACATGTCTAGACCCAAAGATGGTATACTTCCAGAGACAAATTCTGGCTCTTCAAACTCAATAATAAGATCCTGTATTGAAGATCTGTTGCTTCCTGTAGCTCCAAAACCAGAATCTTGGGGATCTTCATCAAATTTAACACATACCTCAGTGTCTACAATTCTGCCATTAGTTAATCCTGTTGTTGCGCCATGTTTCCTAACTTGAAGGTTTTCTAGATCTTCATAATACACTTCCATATTCTCCAGGTTTGTAGCACATTTAAAAGCTTGCTTTTTGAATTCAGGATCTGTCTCAATCACAGCAATGTCATTTGTGGATTCCTCATTGTGGTGATTGATACAAAAAACCAGTTTTCCAAGACATTGTTTCTTTCCTTGATACTCAGTGAAGTAGCCATAGAAAGATGCTGGAGTATCACAATCCTTGTCAGGGACTGCTACATGACATGCAGTGAATGCATGTAGAATACCATCTTTCAGTGATTCACTGCTCTTTTTCAAAACAGCAAAAAATCCCAAAGTACCAGTATAAGAAGCCATGTTAACATACCCATTTTCACAATTGCTGTGACCAACATATATTGGGGCTCCGGCAAAGAAGTCTCTAACAAATTTGCACCCTTCACCACAAGTTTTGATAACAAATGTTTTGTTATAAATTTCTTTGATCTTCTTGTCAAAGGCTCTCTCATATCCAGCCCTCACATGGACATTCAGGTGGCCACTCCAAGATATTGCTCTGACTGCTTTGTACCTGTAACAGAACAGATATTGAGGGTAAAATTATAAATGAAATACTTTCAATTCTGAAGTGTTGTTTGAAACCTATTGAGCGTTTATTTAGATTTGTCTTTAAAAAAAATCATTCAACAACATCTGTCAACTGTCAATAACAATACAGTATATCTATGAATATATAAAATGCCCACTTGCACCCCCTCAACACCCTCACCCTCTCACCCTCACACAAAGCAACGAGTGGAGCCCCCTTCATTGAAACTATGTATTTGCCATATGTTATCCTCTTGCAGGGAAATTGATTTCCATAGGGATCTAGGGCATTTTTATACTATTCTAAAATTTGGTGCTTTAACATAGAATAAATTTCCGTTATCATATTGACAATAGAAGTTGATTTTTTTTCACATCTACAAGTATACAGTTATACAGATACACGTATACATGTATTTGCCCCTCACCAGGTGGCAATAGAATTTAAAAGTATTTTCTGTTGATAGGAGCTGGTGGGTGGGATAACTTTAAGCCTTAGACACTAATAGTAATATCACATACTTCATCAGTTGCCTTGTAAGCTCATCAGGAATATTTTTCTCTCTCATCTTTTTGACAGTCCTTCCTATGTTAAAGAATTGAAACAAACAATATATTTATGAATACACATATTGATAATAAAATCAAAGTACTAAATACATTTGATGAGGGGGTCCATCTAAGCATAATGATACTGAATTTCAAATGGCAATATATATCTTAGATATGATACAATGAAATTGTGATTAATTCTTTTATTTGACTAAAATAATAATGATAATATCATGAATTATATTCTAGAATACTATGAATACAATTCCATTCCTATCAGGAGGATGGAAAAAAAGTTGTGTGGTATCAAGGAAAGGGGTGCTTTGCTGATGCTGCAGTCTTTATAGTTTAGCCTGTGAAAGGGACAGTAGTGGAGTTGTGATTTATAAATGTTTGGCATTACTTCTGGAGTGCACATTTTGTGTATGCTTTCCTATCATGGTTAACAAACACCTTGGAGATGGGATGAACCACCCTCTCTGTTAACCTCTGTATCTTTAAAGAGTCAATTTTTTAATGCCTATTATTTTGATTTGATTCTGCAAGTGTCATACAAAATACAAACATATTTGAATACATTGTAAAAGTAGTATACAACAATAGACAACTTATATTTTTGTCCCAGACAATAAGAATTTATGTACCCAAAAGATGTATTTCTACATACCAAAAACCTTATGGAGCACAAATATGATTGCATGCCATATTTGCATTATATTGAATGATGCAAGCCATAGGGTTCTTTAGGTTCTTTGGAAGTTTAGTGGTTAGAACAGTGGGTGCGTAACCCTAAGGTCGTGAGTTCGAATCACACCCAAAGTCAACAGATTTTTTTCTGTTGATTTTTCTGCAGTATAGGCTAGTACCCTGAAGAAGAATATGCCATAGGGTTCTATTTCCAGGCTTTTAAATACATACCATCAGAAATACTAGATTCATCTTCTTTGCCTTTAGTTTGTGGTTCCACTAATTCTTCATTTTCTAAAAGTTTTCTTTTTTCTTGCTGGATTTTAAACAATCTCTTTTCCTCATTTAACTGTTTAATAAACCTTGGAGGTGGTTTGTAAATGAAGGCCTCTCTGTCACTTGGCCAATTAGAAGCTAAAGCTGAAAAAAATCATAAGTCAGATGAAGTTCTCTGTCTCAACCCAGTTGTCTGCAAAGGAATATTTAGTAAGGACATATAGGTTAAATTTGAAACAATTTGTACAATTGACATTAAGAAAAAATGTTTCTCCTTAAAAACTGTTTTACCTCCTGATAATTTTGGCACTGGTGGCGGTAGCATTGGGATATAATTTTCAACAACTGGTTCTTTTGGCTTTTGGGACATGAAATTGTCAGCAGAAATGAAGCAATTTCTAATTTGATAGAATGCTAGCAACTCCCTCCATGGGTTGCAACATTTCAATAAACCCGCATTTCCTGAAATATCAAACAATTTTTCAAAACTGAAGGGTTTACATCACAGTCTTTTAAAATCATAGCAACCCAAAGTAATAAATTTGTGAATTGTAAAAATCTTGAATTCTTATAAATATCTCCAAATTCATTTTGTAATAATTATTTCCACTGTGACAAACGACTTTTTATAAGAATCAATTAACCCAGAGATAACCCTATAATTTAATCCATACCTATTATGATAAGACCTTTTCTAGCCCTGGTTAAAGCAACATTGACTTGGTTTGGGTCTGTAATGAAGCCAAGATTAACTTTGCACCACCCAATTGTCGGTCTTTCAATAATCTTGTATTCAGGTATAGAACGGACTGTACTTAATATTACATAATCCCATTCTCCACCTAAAAAATATTTGTAAATTTTATGAAAATATTTGACAAAAAGGTCATTGAAATTAAATGATATATGAGATTAAAGCAACATTAATACATCATTACTGAATCATTATGTTGAACGATCAAAATGACTTTGTGAATTAGCTCCTACAATTTCCAATATATAAAAAAACAAATGGTATAATATTTTACAGCTTGTTTCTAATTCTAGCTTCAATTTCTGCAAAATTGTAACTGCAAATTTAGAACATTCAAAAATCATACCCTGACTTGCTACTACTGTCTGGATATTGAGTCTACGTAATTTCTCATTTCCAATCTCATCAATTTTCTTTTTTATTTGTGATATTTGGGCTTTGTACTGGCTAAGAACAGCAATTTTGTGACCCTCAACATCACATGCAACAAGATTCTGCACAATTCTTAGCTGCAAAAGAAACAAATTAAGATTAGAAAAATTAAAGAGAGATATTTTCAGGTTTCAGTTGAATTATATTTCATCATATAATGATCTTGACATCTTCAGTGCTACATGATTTTTAGGACTGTATTCTCAAGTGCATCAGGGAGATTCTTTAGTCAAATGTTTTTGAAGCACATTCTAAAACATATTGGTTTGCAAGGCCAATTTTAAAAGATGAAAAGGGGAAATGCAAAAAAACTTACAATATGTTCAGTCTGTTTGTCATTGCTTTTTGACATTTCACTTCCTTCTTCTGTTGTTACAGGTAGAGTCTCTTCAAGACCTTCCGTATGACAAAAAACTGTCCTTTGCCAGTCCCCCCCTGGCCAGATGCCATTAATATGTGGTCCCTTGTGACCAGCACTCCATGGGTGCGTCTTAAGTGATCCACCATAAAAGTTCTCTGATGGGAATTCACAAATACTCTCATGCTACAAGGAAAAGACATAAGAAGACTTACACAATTTTAAAAGTGGATAAGAAAAGGCATATATCCCCTTAGTTGGATCAAATGACAACACTTACCATCCTGTACTGATGAGAGAGCATTATAGCTTGGGCTGCATATCTTTCAAATAAAGAATATTCCAATCCCAGTTCTGCTGCTAATGGGTAAAGTACAATAGGTTGCAACTGCATATGATCTCCTATTAGAACAATGTTGTCGGGTTTCCCTGAGACAAGAGGAATGAGACTCTCCGGCTCTGTACACATGGCACATTCGTCTACAATGCATTGTCCCACCAAGCCATCAAAGGCTCTTTGGATTCGTTGACTGCCAGCAACTGAACATGTGCAAAGTATGATGTCACATCTTTTGAATTCAAGCTCCTCTGCTTTCAAAATAGCCTGTTGGTACATTTTTAGTCTATCTTTTGATGGAACGCTTTCTTCCTGAATCATTTCGGTTTCAATTTCTTGGATTTCATTGGAATATCTATTGGTGGTTGCTCTAATCATGTGGTGTAATGAAACATGTTTCAAAACATGGTCACTTTTACTGTCAAATCTTTGAGATCTCTTTCTTTTTTGAGGTGACAGTTTCTGCAAGACAGGGAAGTCTGCTTCTTCAATACTCTCTGCATAAATTCTCATCATGGAAGGGGTCTCCACTTCATCAGGGTACTTTTCAATTATGCGGCGTTTCAAATGCCCTGCAAATATCAAAATAAACGCCTCAAAAGTAATTTTTGAAAAAAACACATTTTTTTTCAGATGCCTTTTAGGTTTAACAATAATCAAGCATGGCTCAATGAAAAAAAGTCATATTTAGTTCTCACTTACTCGCAACAACATCCACAGCTTTATTTGAAGGACCACAATAAAAGACAACTTTTCTTTTTCCAAGTTCTTCCTTTTGAAATGTATTTCTTCTTGCATAAAGGTAGGCTATGCGAATACCTGTTTCAGTTTTTCCAGTTCCTGAAAACCATTCCATATTTTTTTTTAACATGAATGATGTTGCATAGTTTTTTTAGGAAAATAATAGTTCACATACGCATATAATTTCATTGAAATTGGACTTTTTTAACAACTAAAATTAATCTGATTTTTTTACCTGGGGGACCTTGAATGGCTGTAAATGGATTATGCAATGCATGAAGAATAGCAATTCTTTGGTCCTCATTTGGAGATGGAAGATCTTGGCACACTTTTAAATTTAGCCTGTCCATATATTTTTCCCCAGCTACAATAAAAATCATTCAATTAGGAGTATGTTATGCAGGTTGAAAGACAGCTATTATGATAAAACTACGATATAGCTTACCTATTGCTTTGGGGATTTCATGTTTAAGAGCAATCGCTTGAACAAGTTCACTACTGCAAGTATCTATTTCTTTAACTGCAGACTCCATTCTCCTGAAAAAAAGACCATTTTGTCTAGAGATATTATAAGGGAATTTCAGACAAATATGTAAATTATTTTTGATTGAAATACATGTTACAAAACAGGAAATAACAAAAATAAACAAAGCACCTTTGATTGACATTCTTTTCTATGAGCTGAACCGATGATACTGTTTCTAGACTTGAGATATCCTTGGTCAAACCTGGAGGCAGGTCACTTGTGATGAAGGTCAAACCACATTTCTTTGTCTCTTTACCCCATTCCCTGTATGCTGTAACTTTGCCATGAGCAAACCAAGTAATAGGCATTTCATGTACATCATTGTCAGCGTCATCTTCACCAGTAATGGTATGTGGCAGATTGTCTTCAGCTGTTTGAACACATATATATGCAAAACAGTTACTTGGGTCTGTCAGGTCTTTCCCTTCATTTTCTGTACCTTTCAGGTGTATCCCTCTTTCAATACAGAAATTGGCTGCTATATCAAACCGCCCAAAAGCCATTTTCTTTTTCTTGTCTACTTCCCATTTGACTTTCACATCCTGGAGCGTAAATCTTGACAAGTCTAATACAGCTCCATGTGCTGTTTCCATATTGAGAATTGGTAACCACACAGCCTTGTAGTCGTCGAAGTTTTGGTAGAAATCTTTTGTTGATCGGTTTGCTTGGTCAGAGAAACATCCTACTGGATCACTGTTATGATGGAGACATAACCTCAATTTGGAAGTTAAGAACAGAGCTTGAACAAGAGGAACTGTCATTCCACGTTGGAGCTCAGCGGAATATTGCACTTGGAGAACATCTGCTGGTTTGATGCTCATTTCCATGTTGCAGTGTTGTGCTTGCCTCTTTTTGAAGTCGCAATGCATCTCAGTAAAGACCTCATTACTGAATCCAGTTGTTCTTTTCTTCTTGCAATAATTTGTGAGACACCTAAGTGCAGTTACATATGACCCCGACAACACTGCTTCTTGGCAAGATTTCCAATGGTCACTTCTAATTTCTCTGAGTTGGAAATCAGAACTGAGTTGAAAATGATTGTCACACAAATTGGTTTTGTATTGTGGGATTGCATTGTAATTGATCTCTTTCCAGTTGAGTATAATACTTGAAGTTGAAGCTGTTCCAGATATTTTTGGTCTGGATGACAGTTGAAGGAGTGAAGTTTTCAATTTCTTGTACAGTGGTTTTATGAAATATTTTTCTGGCACAGAAACCAAAATTTCTCTTTCTGAAAATTCATCAACAACCGTCAACATTGTTTTTGGACACGCAACAAGTTTATGGCTGTGTTCTGCTAATTGGCAATCCTTTTTGTATTTTCTCCATCTCAATGTAGAACTTTCAAACTGGTCACAGATTTTTCTAATTTCATCAACAGTGTAGGGGCTTGGAGAATTCTTTACTCCAGCTTTTAACAATCTTTGCACTACAAGGTCAAGGTAGCGATTCATTGGAGAACTACAATATGTATAAACAGATGCTTGTTCTTGAAAATGGAAGGCCTCTTTCCCATCAACATCTGATTAAGAAACAATTCTAATGCTGTTCTGAATATTGTACCAATCAAAGAGAGCAGTAAGGTGGTCTGGCAGATCCCCCTCACAAGCCATCACTGCCTCGATTGCTAGTTGGTCTCGCTTTCTCAATGCCTCAATCAGGGATTGATAGAATGTCTGGGTGATTTGCAAGTTTTTGTTTCTTTGTTGAAAATAATTTTCAGGATGAAGCATCGAGATTCTTTTGAAAATCCTGGAATTTGCAATGATGGCTGCATGGTTCTCAAACCATCCAGTCATTTCACTAGCTCTTGGACATGGTTGACAGACCAAAGGAGTGGCATAGGGATATTTTTCTAATAGTAACCTTGCAACAGAGGAATTTGCCATCCGTACAAATTGTCTGACAATAAAACCTGTTAAAGGCCAGCTTGATTCCTTTTGCTCAACATAAACAGAGGAGCATCCTCCCATAGATTTTGCAATTGACTTGCTACAGTCATACAGTGTCACAAGACTTCTTCTGACTCCTCTTCTATCATCTTGAGTGTCTCTTGTTAAGAATGCTTCAGAGTCTTTGTATAGAAGAGTTTCTGATACTTTGACACAGCTCAAATCGATATCTTCCCATGTTGGTTCTTCTTTCAGTTCTTTTTCTTTCGTAAATTTCATCCAAAGAGTGACAACATTCTTTTCTTTGTCTATTTGAAGGGGTAGAACACTTTCACTTAGCAGGTGTGGTAACATTGGGACTGAAAGTTCTTTCCCTGCTGGGTCATACATTTGTCCTCTTATCTGTGCTTCTTCATCCATTGAACTATCTTTTGGAACATAATCTGCCACATCTGTCATGTGGAATCCAATTTTGAAGATGCTTCCATTTTCTTCCTGGACACTTAATGCATAATTACTCCTCCAGTGTTTTTCCTCTTTCAGTGTTAGTGTGAATGCTTCAATCTTTTTTGTACATCTTGTTGAGAGATTGATGCCCTCTGCATTTTGATATGCCTCTTCTTTACTTTTCAGTCTGAACTTGCTTGGGATATGATATTGTTCTCTGATGACTTTGGTAGCTTGCACAAGTGTTTTTGCTGCTGGCATATGCTTCAACACAACCCCAATAGGATATCTACTGTTCGGCTTCCATTTCAACAAACGGACTACAAACAGAGTGTTTTGTCTTTGTTTTCTTGTAAAGGAAAGAACCTTTTCACAATTAAGCTGACCTGACTTGTGTACAGTGTAAAATGAAACTGGTAGTTGGTCTCTATTCGTTTTCTCTCTCGGACTGTGCGACTGTGCTAAAACAAATACCTTTGGAACACTTTTGCATATAGGTTTCATTAGCAGCTGATTGTGCTCATCCATGGTGCAAACATATTTTGGGTATTTGCGTAGGTCTTTTTGTCTCAGGACACCAAGTACCCTTCCAAAGGTTTCATCTTCATTAGTTCCACAGATTCTAACCAGTACTTCGTCACCATTGAAAGCAATGCCACATTTCACCCTCCCATAGATTTCAATTCTTTTGCAACTATCTCTAAAATCTATAGGATCTATAGGAATACAATGTGCTTTTTGTGAAGTTTCAATAATCAAAATACATCTCTTGTGATATTTTGGGTTACCTTCTAGCTTTTGCACAAGTTCTTTTTTTGTGTATTCTTGATAAATGCTTGGACGTTTGTTTTGGCTGTCGATGTAATCATCAATATCCAAGGCATCATCTTCATCTGAATCATATGAGCTGTCTGCATCATCAGCACTCATAATATGGCGACCTTTTTTCCAATCCACATGTAGATCTGCATAAATATTTTTAAGACAAGGTGTAGCTTTCTCCTTTGGCTCAAAAGAAAAACATTGTTCACTCTGCATGGTTTTAAAATCTGGCTTCTTATGTGTTTCATATGAAATTCTTGTTTTCTCTATTTCATTTTCAATCTCCTTCAAAATTATGGCATCATCAATATGTTCTATGTCCTCATAATCTTCCTCAAACCCTGCACTAGAGGTACCAGAGCATATTCCAGAGTCTGATGAGCATGAATCAATTGAAAAAAAATCATTTTCTACAGTACAAGACCTGCTTGCATTTTCATCAATGTCTAGCTTCTTTTTTCTTTGTTCTATTGAGTCCATATTTTCATGACAAGGACTCACTGTCTGGAGTTTACAACACTGGGACACATAACTAGTCCAAATACTTTGACAGGCACCTACATGGCAAAGAGCAACAGGATCACCAACTACGCAGATGTATTGACGAGTACGTGAAAAAGCTGTGTTCAAGAGATGTTTGTCACTGAGAAAACCAAGGTGTGTGTTTTCATAAAACCTTGCTCCATAGGAATGTACCGTTGAAATAAAGATCGCAGTGAATTCTTTGCCTTTTTAAAGAAGAAGAAAATGACATACTAGTATAGATAAAAATATCATAAAATAAAGAACAAGTCCAACAAAATAAGATATGCGGTTTCGAACTGCATATATTATTTTGTTGGACTTTTTCATTATTTTATATACATACTGTGCATAAGGAAAGTTTTGCCTTCAAATCTATTATTATATTTAGAAATCATACATATATCTACTTTAAGCCAGTTGCATCATTCAAAAACAAATATTTTATTATACATTTTACAGAAGGTTAATTTTGCAACTAATTTAATACGAATGATTGCGTTATTTACATTTAAAAATTCAATCAAAAAACATTCATTCATATATGGCAGTCCGTCGAAATGACGTTGACTAGGAGTTATGAATATGAGTCCTAGAATGGGAGATGAGGGCTATGCGGGCAGAGAAACCCCTACCACAGGTGTCACAGAAGTGTGTTGGTACTTGAGGGGTTAGTCTCCTCAGTTTTCTTTGCTGTGTTCTTTCTTGTTGTTTTCTGTAAAAAGGTTCCTCCAGCCAACATAATAATAATAATAATAGCCTTATTTTAAGAGGATGGACCTTTCAGCTTACATTTGCTGATTTTCAAAGGGCCCTCATACATCCATCCTTCCTATATACATACATTCAATCATACATTTTAAGAAGATAGAAGACTGTCAACGCCGCTAACGCAGTTGCTCTTTGTCAAAAGATGACAAGTGTTCTTTTACATACTATCACTCATAGACAAGCAACGACACCCAAATGCATTTATTTAACCAGTTTTTGGTTCACTGAACTTGAGAGCCATGTAAAAAATCATTGTCATACCTGGGGATTGAACCCTGGATGCTGGCTTGATGATCAGCTATGCTGACCACTACACCACAGAACCAACACTGCTGTTCTCCACATTACCCCGTCTAAGGCAATGGTTTCCCAGGTGCTTGGGTCAATTGTGCTTCTTTCATTCATAAGTAAATGGTATGACTTACTTTGACAATTAACCTAAAGCCACATTAGTATTCTCACCTTGCATGTTTTCCAAAGTATCAACAACAATTCCATGCAAATCATATTGTCTCATGTATGCAGCAATCACATGTGCCTGAAGAATAGACAAGATGAATCATGGTCAAATGATTATCATTTAATGTTTCAAATAACGCTAAACTCATTCAAGGTGTATCAATCATTGTCAATTTAAAATTTACTATACCTGGCCAGAATCAGCACATATAACACCAATGCTAGACTCTGATCGTTCCCCCCAGTCTTCATGTGGCCATTTGTTCCAGATTTGTCTGACTCTTCCGACAGTCTCAAGTGCTTCTGCTTCATTGATATAAGAGAAACCTTCACGTTTCTCTTCTTCAAAAACAGCAACAAAATTAAATGGTTTGAAGAGTTCACTTGTTCTGTGTTCTCCAGAGGCAATGATTTTCAAACCCCTTTTGTAAAATTGTTCTGACAGGAAATCCAGTATCCCTTGATTTGATCGAAAATTTTCAATCAATAAGTATCTGTTTATTTCTTCTCTTTCATATTTGCTGAACAGTCGTTGAAGCAATGGTTTACCAAGACCCCTTCTCTTTGCCTCAGAACTGTAAAGTACTGGGGAAAGTTGATTAACATCTCCTGCCAGTGCTACTGTAGTTTTTGGTGTTGCAAGTGCTAAGGCCATATTTGTTTCTGGTTCCAAGGCATCTGCTGCTTCATCTATCATAATATGTGTGAAGTAGGATTTAAGTGACTGTTCCTTGATCCATTGACATCCTTGCAAAGTTGTTATGACCACCTTTGCTTCTTCAAGTTCACATTTGTTTGGAAGTCTTGTTACACCCCTTACACTGTCTATGAGGCAAAACCTGTGCACTTCTTGTGATAGGGTAGATTTGTCTTTTTCAAATACATGAATTCTGATGAAGTGATTTTTTTGGGTACTGACACCTTTGAAGTATTTGCAAATGTAAATATCTGCAGCACTGAAAAAGATATCACTGTGTTGTAGTATTCAATACGTAAAGCTAAGATATTGGTGACATTTAAGAGCCCATTTATCATTTGGATGGGACAAAAAAACAAGGCCCCATGTCAAAGAAATTGTCACTTGGCATGTAAAGGAACCAGATAATGTTGAAAACAATACATTATCTGTTTATTCTGAGTGGGAAACTCGCGGTGGTGAAGGACTGTAAGGTCCGGCATGTGACATGTGGGTCTTCCACACCAAAGAATATGTTAAGAATATACCAATCGTGTGTACAGCATCTTTGAGCATGTTTACATTATATGAAAAGGGCGCTATAGAAATGTTTAATGATAATAGAAATAAATTATAATAAATGAATAGTAATAATTTGACCTTTAACCACAACTTTGTTATATTTCCCTTTATGTATATATCGACAGTCTAGAGCAAAAATGGCCTAAGTCATTTTTTGTTGTTTTGAGATAATGAGAAAAAACTTTCTGAATT
>JAVSBT010214196.1:0-11225 GCA_033118115.1 Pharyngocirrus eroticus | reverse complement strand
ATGTGTTACCCCTGAAGCAAAAAGGTCACATATTGATGGCCTCTCAGTATATAAACATGCTTAATTATGATTTTTTTGAAAAAGACAAACCTTTACAAATTACATGCCATTTAAGTTAAGGCAATCCATGGGTTTATAAATCTAATATTATTTCTTTTAAAAGAAAGCAGTAATTTTAAAGGATGTTCATTAACAGGTTGTACATTTTGTGGAAAACTATTGAAAAGATCTTTTACAATGATGTAGCAACATAAGAAAGTGTTTTTTTTTCTTTTCACAACCAAAACATATTTTAACAACTACAGTATTTTGCTCAAGGATCTTTGATATTAAAGACATTTTGGTTGTGGCAAAAGAAACTACACTTTTCCAGCGACAACATTGTTCTCAATTCCCTCAATACTTCATCATTCATAAAAAGGTATTCCACTCACTCTTTTGATGTGCATAAGACTGTTTTAAACAGTCATAGCTAAAAGTTATGAAATAAGATTATGGTAATGATAACCAACTTAAGTTGCATAATTATAAGTAGTGTTTCCTAATCTTCAGTTACGGGTATCCCACTCACTCTTTTGATGTGACTAATAATCATAGCACACTGGCTCTGTTACAGCAGTGGAAAGAGGATTAAGAGGCTCTGCATGAGAAAAACCTGGCTAAATAAAAAGATCATAGATCATGGGGGTCAGCCAAACCCATTCATATTTTGTATGTTTTATACTTTTAAGTATAAACTTGAATGGAACTATTATCAACCATATGATATGCTAAGTCGTTTAATATGAATGGATTCGGCTGACCCTCTTGCAGAGCCTTTTAATCCTCTTTCAACTGCGCTAGAAGAGCCAGTGTGCTACGACCATTATTTTTTTAAACAATCACAGCAAAAAGTTATCTTATTCTCTTCCTGTCTGTCTGTTCTAGACTGGGACATTTTTATAATCAACACCTTATACCATGTGAGAAGTCATGATAAAGAATTAGCTGTAGGCAGTATAATGGTAAATGCTTCAAAATTGTAGGTGTACATTTACATAGAGCTAACACATTGAAAAGACATTATACATATACATACAACATCAACGAATTTCTCTATCAGGATGCAGAGGCAATGTATACATATAATAAGAAAAGTATGGCCCAACTACACAATCATGCAATAAAATGAATTCTTAGAAAAGTGGTCCGAAATAGTCATTATGACTCCATAAAGGTCGGTAGAAAAGAGACAAGGTCACTAAAGGTCCTATGTTTTAACACCCACTCTCTGGTCATTGGTCACTGTGAGATATGAATCATAATAATTGTTCTTTTGAAGTTTTACAATTATTACACAGTTGAGATATAGTATCGCCTATAGTATCAGTCTGTTTACTGACGTGCTTAAGTTAAATTAAGATATCAAATGTCCTGGTTTGTAGAAAATATTTCTTTTTTCTCATCAGCCTTAGCCTATGGGCATTCATTTTCTGCTATTATTATAAACCTTACAAATGACTCGGCTATTCTGATTGGCTGGTCTTTGGTCAGGTTACATACAAGCTTAAAGTTATGAAATTGACATACTATGGTATTTACTTTAGGACTTACAATAATGGAATACAATAACACTGAATACTAAAGAAAATAATAAAGGTCAAGCAATCTTTAAAAATGTTTGAATTGTCACAAAATATCCATGCTTATAACATGAAAAGTCGGTGTACATCTGTTAAAATTTCTCTTTCTCTCTCTCTTTCTCTGTCTCTCTCCCAATGATCTTTTGAAACATTCATCTACCTTGTAATGATGGTAGAGATAATTACAGTATTAGCTTCAACTTTTGAGTTGTTAAACAAAAAAGTTTACACAAGTACTTTTATACAAATAATCTTTGTATAACTATAGCCAAAGGTTGAAATTGTTAATTTACATGATAACTATAGTCAGATGGTTATAATATTACAGATTAGTTTAGATATAAGATATTAGAGATCTTTTGATGACACCATGTTCTAACTTTTATTACTTTCATCACACATTGTGGGCCTACAAACTTATATGCATTGGCTTTGGGCTTCCTATAAATTATAACACAATACAAGTTTTTTTATTCATTTTCATTTTTATGTAACCTCTATTACATATTTTGGACCACTAGAAATATTTTTTACACTTTATTGGCTTCCAGTTTATGTCACCTAAAAACATTTACTTGGTTGGAATATGATTTAAAAATAAGCTTTAAAAACTTAGCCTTTTTAAAAAATATTGAAACAATTTAAATCTAATAGTTCAAGCAATTAAAAAAATCATATGTGAGAGTAGTTCTTACAGCTAAAAATATACAGAGTACAAATGTAGCTGAAAGCTCCCAAGTAAGCTTCAAAATGTAACTAGTCAAGAGTTCAAATTTGTATACTAAAAATATATTTGTTTGGATTCTTTTTATCTTAATAAACAAACAGACTTGAGGCCATGTAGAAGGTTTAAATTATTACATAATTATGCAGAAAATTGAATAAAAAGGGGGGTCAGGGCACTAGGTATTATTTCTAAAAAAAGAGCTTGCTTATCACGTTGAGAGTAAGAAATAGTTGACAGTCAACATTTTGAGGATCAAAGAATTCTAATCCTGCTTATTTCATGTATTCTCTGGCCAAAAAATGAATAATGTATGGGATAAACTTAATAAAGGCAACACATACATAATAATTATTACTGCTCAATATTATACACACTCAAAAATAAACCAGAATGAATGTATTAGTCTCTGACCTAATAACAATAATCAATGTGATGAGTCAAGGATCAAAGGGATTTTACAGAGAAGATTTAAACAGCACTAGAACAAAAATTGCTTTTGTCTATATTGAACCCCCCAAAAAAAAATAAAAAAAAATAAGAAAATCCAAAAAAAAAGAAAAGAACAAAAACAACTAGATGTTTATAAGTTATAAAATAAAGGCATTACATATGGATATTCTGAAATATCCCAATTTATTTTCAAAGGAAACAGAAGGAGATAAAATGTTCTTAAATGCAAATATAGTAGTCCAATTGATAATGAAACTTATATGCAATTCATAGAATACAGCTAACAAAGAAAGAAATCCAAAATATTAAAATTCTGGTTTGAAACTATATATGTTTCAAACTTAAATGGACTCTCAATCTTGATATTTATTTAAGATGATCAATGATGGTTTATCCAAAATAAAATATGCTTATGCAAACAATATACATATAATTTATAAACGACAAATATATACATAAACTATCATTGATTTTCTTAAATAAACATATTTATTTGTATAGTTTAATGTGTTTCGGGTATATACTCCATATAAGGAAAGAAACCCTTTAAGCATCATTTTTAAGCATCATCATCACGTCTTCCAGTTAAAGCTGCCCCCATATGATAATAATGAATCATTATGTATTGCATGGATATGGGGGTTCAAAAGGTGACATCACATTCATTTCTTAATATAGGTATAGGCTGTATACTCACTTTTAGAAAGGTTTGAGATGAACTCTTTAAGTTTGTATAAGTAATCCCCCTAGTTGCAGACAATCTTTTAAGTCCCATTCTTTTAGACAATGCAAAGGTTTTTTTACATTGTTATTTTAGATTCTTGGGGGCATTAAAATTGCATGGCATGGATTTAGAAATAACATTAAGCATATCATCTTTGTTTTTGGTTTATATGAGAAATATAAATATTTCAACAATTTATATGACTGTGTGTAATTCTTTGCCTGTGGTTTACTGATCTTGCTTAATGTTGAGACCAACCCAAAGAATGCAGTAAATCTATTAGTCAAAAAATCAATATTGGAGTATTATCGACTAAATGAATAAAGGGATCAATGGTGCAATAAAAGTAAATTATAAGATACGATGGTTGTTAACTATAATCAAACTTCCTGTGACAAATACTGCCAATGGCAACCACCCACCCCCCAAGACTTTTTAACATGCAGAGAAAAAAATACATGAAAAAATAGCACTTTGGTTTTCGTGAGTTTAGTTCAAAATTCACTCGTATCCTATGATTCAGGTTTTTTAATGATCACTGCATCAATTGTCTGCTGGAAAAAAAACATCCTAGCTGTGTGTGTACTTCAATCGTGCTTTCTCCCAACCCCCTCCTTCCTCATGTGTAATAAATCCTACACTCCTGGCGGAAAAACGTTGAAATAATCAAAGGCAGTGATTTTATCAATGAAAAAACCGTATATGGCACTAATTAGTTATTCAACCTATGCTCTTTTTGCAAAATTACAACTTTATCTTGGACAATTTGTCAAGTTGGCCGTAATCATGGTAACGGAAGTTATATCAGATAAAAGTGCCGAAAGCTTCCATCCGATGGATGATTGGCAGATTTTACGATCATGGGCTGGCATTAAGTGTTGGTCGATAGTGATTGTACATAGGTGAGCATGCTCGTAGTAAGTTGGATGAATGAAATGAAAGCTTATAACTTATTCTGACGTCGCTCAAGCACACGTCATTCCGGAACTCTCTTCCTTTTTTGGAAAGGCATACCCACGTGGTGACTACTAGGGTAATAACAAAAACATGGAACTACTATATAATCTTGGTCGTTTCTTCCAAATCTTTAGAACTCAAAGAACAGCCAAAGAACCAAGAGTTAACTTGAAAGAAGAGACAGAAACACAGAAGAACTTTCTTGAACATTTCATTGAGAATATCTATTACTACTTTATACATTTCAAAGAAGAAAAAAAATATCAACATGCTTTCTATTTGGACTTGGATTTTGCTGTCTTGCACAAGCATTTTGGGAGTTGGATATATTGCAGCCACACAGTTTTTCAGAAAAAGGTAAGCATCTTTAACTTAGACTTTTTTTCTCTTGTGAAAAAAGTAGAATTTTTTTTTTGACTTTTGCATTGACAGATGAAAGATTTTTTTCATTCACTTTATAAATCTTTTTCAATGCTTAATATAATGTCACACAATTTGTCAAACTCATGTTTGTGGTTAGACACTTGACTTGGTTTATTTTCATTTCCATATGATGTTTTCATATTTCTATAAGGTTGAAATACCATTAATTGTATATTACTGTAACCTTTGGGGCAAGGTTCAAGTAGTCAGACTATTTAGCTCTTGTATAATTTCTTGACATTTCGACCTCACTTTTCTTTCGAATATCTTTAGTTTCTTTCTTCAAAAGCTCTGAAGTGTGCCTTTTTGATAAAGTTTGACAGTTACAAATTCATAAGGCATTGAAAACGTTTTTTATACAATAGAACAGCTATTATCAACACTTCAACATCTCGTTACACAGCTTAGGGAGGTCTTTTGAACATTTTATGATATTTGATAAAGAATCTTTTAAGTGCCCGTGAAAGCACCGTGTCAATAAAAGAAGAGTAAAAAAGTTAATAGATTCCTAAGAAAACACATGTGGTATCAACGTAGTGTTAACACGACCCCTTAGTCTTAAAGGTGGTACTGTTTATTTTAACAAGAGAATACCATTCCTGAAAGTCTACTATAATTTTAGGAGTTTTTTGGTTATTTTACTCTTAAATACTTTGGGCGTTTACATGCTAAAGGCTTCTTGGCAAGGACTTGTGAAGTGTGCTTTGGACACATGCATCGTGGTTTGGATAATTTCAGAGTTTTCTCTTTATTTACTAATTGTTTGGTTTTAAAACTATTTGAAATGATCAGCAACACCCGTTTCTCAGCTTAATGTTTTTTTTAAACATTTCACTCATGATTAAAAAAGGACAAATATTGCTTTGTATAGAATCTTTCACAACATGAAATTAAGTATATCACGACCGAGTAAACACAGTTCTGTGCCAAAAGGAATGTACACACTTTGACTAGTTTGAGAAAGATCCAAAGAAATGGAGTTGACAGCTAGACTGCAGTTTATTTAACAAACATAGAAAATGTCTGTCAGTAGTTCTCCCAAGGTTGATAATTTTGGCATTTCCTTTAAAGATACCCAGCATTTAACGTGATCATGTAGGGCTCAAGGACCAAGAGTCCTATACTGTAGTTGCTATTTCACATATTTGAAGATCACTAAATTATTCCATGTAAACAGAGACACAAGGGTTCCTTTCTCTAGTGATTTAGAAGTCATTAAATACAAACATTGGCACATTAGTTTGGTTAGTTTTACAACAGCAGGGTCTAATGTTATCACTTGACTAATTTTTTTTTTTTTTCTCTTATTTTTTTCTTCTCAATTTTAGGAGACCAGGAGAACCTCCAATTGTGAAAGGCAAATTATTTTGGGGAAGCGCTGTAGAATTTGGAACCCATGCAGTGAAATATCTTCAAAAATGCCACAAAACCTATGGTAACGTGTTCACCATACGTTTAATCAACCAACATCTGACCATCATCATGGATCCCCACAGCTACGATGCAATGAGCAGAGAAAAGAATTTTGACTTTGATCCCATCCAGAGACAGGTCAACTTAAACGTATTCAGCTTTGTCTTAAAGAACCCAAGAAAAATGATCAAAGATACAGGCAGAACCGTGAAAGGACAGCATATGGTGAAGGGACTTGAAAAGTACACCAACAACGTGGATATCGCCTGTGACAGGGTTTGGGGTGGAAAAGATGAACAGAAATGGCACAACATTGGTCTTCGTGAATTAGCAGCTGACACCATCTTTGATGCCCTTTTTAACTCCATTTTTGGCAACCCAGACAAAAATACCAATTTCACATCTCAGAGTGTATATAAAAATTTCGAACTCTTCCATGAATATTTCAACTACTTTTGGTTGGGAGTCCCAAAGAAATTATTCCCCGCCGCCATGAAAGCACTCACAGAACTTCTGGACCAGCCTTTATCTGAGGACTTCTTGAACCGTGCCGACTGCTCAGAATACATCAAGACTGCTGTCTCCTACATGAAGGGACAAGGACAGACAGAAAACGAAATCAAAGGACATAACTTAGTCTACTTGCATGTGAATTACAACACATTCAGACTGGCTTTCTGGGTCCTCTCTTACTTGTTGGAAGATGAAAAAGCTTACGCTGCTCTGATGGACGAGATTCATGAATTTGTTGAAGATCGTAAAGATGATGCCTCAAACACAGCCGCATTTACAGTTGAAGATATTGAATCCATGAAAGTATTAGGTAAGTTTGATATTTAATATTCCTAAGTCAATTCAATTTAGAAAAAACTGATAAATTTTCAAATGATTTCATGTATTGCATCAACTTTTTTAAAAAAAATCAAAATAGCTGAATCATGGTATAAGTCTTTTCAATAGCATGTTTAGTCAAATCCTAGATAATATTATGCTAATATAAAGCTACAATCTGTTACAAAATTAAATATTGACTTAAAATACAAACGTCAGTTGCTTGATATTTTATGAATGAATATCAGACATATAGTAAAGAATAGAAAGATGGGATGGTCCAGTATTACTGCATAGGCAAACAGTTCTAATTTTAAACTGTTTAGATTCTATATCAGAAGTATAAATAGAGAACAAAAATAATGCCACTCCTTGGCAAAGTGACATTCTGGGGTTTTTTTTGTGTCAATATTTCAAAGTCTGATGCAATATTTACAGGAATGTTAAAATAATACCATGGCATTGACCAAAATATGTAAGTTGAAAAATCTAAATATAGGATTAATATTTTTATTTATAATTTTGTCATTTACAGACAGTGTGGTGCAGGAAACAGCTCGTCTTTCAAGTGGTGTCTTTATGGTTAGATACATCAATAAAGATACACAATTCACAACAGATAGTGGAGAAGAATTTTTGATGCGCGAAGGAGACCGTGTAGCCCTCTATCCACCAGCTATTCATAAAGATCCTGAAATCTTTGAAGACCCCATGGTAAGTTATAGTTTTGTGATCATTTCATTAGAATGTAAAAAGTATGATAGAAATGTATTTTTTTAAGAGAACTCCCAGATGTATTATTACAATTTTACAATATTTTAAACTTTGTTTTTTATTGTTTTCTCTTTACAGACTTTCAAACACGATAGATTTGTTGATGCAAAGTTCTACAAAAATAACAAAGAAGTGAAACACCCAGTGATGGCTTTTGGTTCCCTCTGTCCAGGACAAAGATACGCCATACTGCAGTTGAAATGGTACCTTATGACAGTGTTGACCAGATTTGATCTTTTCCTTCACGAAGGTGAACATGCAGAGTTTGATGATCAGTACCACGGTCATGAAATCCTTCCCCCAGTCTCAGATGTAAAGTGCAGTTACAAACAAAAAACAAACTTTTGCCACATTGAATTCCGTGAGTGAAAAAGTCTTTTCAAAACTGTGAAAATTAACAAGAAAACAAAAAGATCTCATCTAATTTGCAAATGATGATGAAAGCTCTTCGTGAATGATTTTTCACAGAGCAGAACAACATGGCTGAGAGCTTGTATAGAAAGTAACACCTAACGCCATCTGGTAGTTGCTACAGTAAGCTCAGATAGATCTGCTAGTCAGATGTAGCCATGTTGGTTCAAACCAAAATCAGCCACAGACTTGCCTACATCTCATTCTCACAAGAGAAAAAAAGCTGTCTCATTGAGGCAAATGTCATGAAAAAAAATATGCCTTTAAGATGCTAAACTGTGACTTGAGGAGGGAGTAGGTGCTGAGAGAAATATCTATATTTATACTTTACATAATTATTACTCACTGTGTGATGCAAATTTTTGCCAACCAGAACTTGAAACATGCTTATTTTAAACATCCTAATGTATACTGTTTCATCTTGTCATTATATTTAAACCATCAAATAATCTTATCTAATTATCACTTGAGACCCATCAGCTGATTGAATCATTTTTTTAAATATTTCTATCATGTCAAATTCATGAGCTATCTGATGAAATTCATCTTAACTGTAATTGTAACATTATACTTAAGTGTAGAATGTAACTGCCATTGCACTTTGAAAAAAAAAAAGCTTTGAGAGATTGTGTTCACAAACTTAGATCTGAAAAAAAAGAGGCAAAACTCCTCCCCCATCTGCCAATCAAATATATCTTGCCAAAATTAGGCATAGTACTTATAGATGTCACTTTTGGTATATTGTTATAGGAAAAAAAATGTGTTCAGGGTTTGATTAATCAATATCTGTAAAACAAATGGGGAGGTTATACTTGTTTATGACGACAGTTTCAAACTGGATAGATGGAGTGTTTTTGAACACTTCGCAAGCCTAAAACATTTTCATATCACATGTAGTATTACACTGTAGATATATACAGACTAGTATTATATCTTGTTGAATCTCAGATTTATTTTTTCATGAATATGTAATGTATTTATTAATCTCTATCCATTCCAATATTTTCTGTATACTATTCAATTTGATGCCAACTTTAAGCTGGTTTGAGTCTTGTGTATATAATTTCAACTCACTTTGATGTTTAAAGGTTACTATTAACCGTAAATTCTATGTCAACTGCTACACTATTCAAACTTTAGAAAGTGTATAGAATAATAAAAGTATAGGGGATTCCAAAACTATAGTCCTAAGGTTTTTTCAATGTAAAAAGTACCTAAAATGGTTATTAGTGAAAACAAATCTTTCTAAAAATGATACTATTCCATTTAGAAACTATTCCTTAGTAATAAGAATGTATTTTTCTTCTTTAACATGTAAAATAAAATGCATTAAAACTTTTCCAATGGGGCTTAATTAACAGGGAATATCTACTTTGGGACTATAAATGTGGAATAAGGTATAAAGTGTCTCAATGAATTGAGAGGTAAATAGATTTAAACTGTTACGGAAAAGGAGTCCCAATTGGACAAATGTTTTCAAATCTCCATATTACAGAATTTAAGACTATTATTGTACATTGATTGTACTATTGTAGTTAGTATGTTTATCTTCGATATCATGTCTTTTTTCCTCAGAAAATATGAATTATTTAATTGTAAGTTATTTTTGTACTTAATGTGTGATATCTTATATGAATAACTATGAGATAATGATGTACTTTTTGCAGCCAAAAACTGCCTTTTATGGTGAAAAAGTAATTGTCACCTAAAATATATGTTTAAAGGGCATGTTGTTGCTTACTCCGTTGATAAATTATTGTTTAAATTATTTATAGCTATGTATTTATACTAATATAACTTATTGAAATTTGTTGATTTAACTGACCACTGCATGTAATTGTAGATATTTAACAAAGATATATGAATAAAATTTTAATAACAAAACTGAATTTCAAGGGTTTGCATTTTGTATTCTTACTGCTTTGAAATATACATCAATGACTTCCATTTACTTTAAAAATTTCACAATAGTTAATTTACCTTTGTACAAGTTACATACAATGATATACATAAATATACTACTTGCCAAAAGATAACAAGTGCTATGATTATAAGATAAGATGCTTTATTTGCATTCGAAAGATTGAATAACATTAAATGGTTACATTAACAAAAATCATACATACGACAAGACAAGAAAGAAAAAAAAGAATCAATGAATATATGCGTAGTACTTATTATAGTCTGAATCATTGGATTTTTTTAAAACAATAAGTTATAAAACCGTTCTCTGCTCTTTTCAATAGATAATTAATGGTATTATGTAATATTCTGGAAATAATGGCCATGGTGAGACACACTTTTGAAATCGATTCAATACTTTTTTAAAACATCAATATAAAGATTTTTTTTGAATCAATTCAAAATGTGTGTCTACCCACAGCCATAGCCTGCTCACAACACAGGTGTCTTGATTTTTTCCCCGTAGGTCAACAATCACAGGCCAATCTTAAACTAAAAGTTATCCCTATTTTGATAGAGATTAGAGAGGTTTTAGGTCGCTTCTGCTATGAATTACGTAAACGTTAACGTTATTTTTTTTGAGCTACGTCATCAAGATGTGTTGACTTGTGTTTGGCTCGTGAAACCAAAGTGACTAACGCCAAAAGCGAATCACTTTGGTTACACGAGCAAAAACAAAACACATCTTGATGACGTAGCTCAAGAAAAATAACGTTAACGTTAACGCAATTCATAGCACAAGCTACCCGAAACCTCTCTATTATTAATTATTATTTCAACTTTTGTTGCGGGACCTTAAGCCATTTCAAATATCAAATTGATCAGTTGGTTGATGGATTTTTTGGCATAACAAATTGTTTGTTTGTTTGTTTGTTTGTTTGTTTCTTTGGTGAATGGTATTCACCGAGGATAGCACATAAAAGTCTGAGAC
>JAVSBT010214085.1:0-13288 GCA_033118115.1 Pharyngocirrus eroticus | reverse complement strand
AGCTAATATCGCCCGTTATACAGTCTGCGGCTACACGCTCATTACCGGAAAAGTCCAAAAGTCATTATGTACAACTACAACACTGACCAATGTGTTTACAGTACTGCATATATACATTATGCATAATCAAGCAATGGATTTGTTACAATTTCTAGATTATTGAACAACTTCATTATGTTGTAGCAGTAGAGAGCATCATAATTATGTTTTTAGACTTATATTGTAAGAAGCTTATTTTACCTTCATACATCTGTGCATATTGAGGGAAACCAGCTGCCCGCAGCCATTTACAAGCTTCCACTGCTTCAATTTCTGTAAAGACAAAAAAATAGAACCACCATTTAATAAATACACTCAAGGAGACATGCTTTTTATTTCATAAGTAAAAACACAGCAAACTGCATGTAAGGTTTTTATAATGCAGTACTGCCATCTGTGGGTAGTTCTAATAAACAACCCTATGGATTGGCCAAAATTTAGGGGGAACAAATCACTGCAAATGAATACAAGAACTTCTTCATGTAAGATTCACTCAAATAATAAAAATATGTATATCTTCTTCAAGCTTCATACTATATATTTGAGGTATTTTTAATTGAATTGCCTAAAAGCCAAATGCTGCCAACAAAACGTATTCAACGTATTACAAATGGTCCTTGAACAGTGTAATAAAATGTCATAAAAAACGATGTACTTGAAAACCTTACACCCTGGTACTTGTATTGATTCCAATTTTTAACAATTAGGTTGCACATTGATAGTGATTCAAAAGCTTACATCAAGTTACAAGTAATCAAGTTTGCAAAGTGCATCAAAATATACATTATTACCAAATAAGAGCTAATGATATCATTTTTTTCACCATTTTCTACCACGCCTATTACTAATTTGCTTATATCAACAGTAGCTTAGTATACTAGTTACACACTAGTTCACCATATCTCCAATTACACAGATAAAAAGAACCCCAACATTTGCTCACAATCAGTTTGTAAAATATGATATTGTTATGTTCTATCATACACATCGAACCATTTGGCAAAGTGTTGTCACTATGGTACTATGCCACAAAACAAGAGAAGAGGAGGGGCAAAAATGTATTCATCATTTTAGAAAAAAAATACTAGAAAATCACGTGCATTAATGCATCATACTTTCTCAATTCTACATTGATTTGAGGAAAAATGAATCTTTGTGAAGTTTACTTATATATACTAGTAGTATGTATTGTATCTGCGAACTCTCTTCAAATAATCTAAGCCAAATGCCCCCTTGCTGACGCCCAATACTGTATCTTGTAAACGTCTCTCTTTATCATAGGCAGACATCTTGCACATCTTATAAAAACCTTTTCAATAGTTTGATAATCAATTTGGTTAAAAAATAGTAACAACATAGAAATAAAATGAGCACATCTTGGAAACAGTATTGTGAATTTTAATCTCTCTTTGAAAGTATTAGTTTGAAGAGATTCAGCTGGAAAATCTGCACTACTTTTGCACTCAAATTGTTATGAATTTTTCTTAAGCTTTCCCATTTGAGATAAGATCTTCTGTTAAGGGTTCTAATACATGGAAATATCGAATGACAAAAGCAAGGGGGGACTTTGAAATAACTCAGAAAAGCAAAACGGTGAAAAGTATTTTCTGTAGACACCGAGTGTTGTGTTCTGTACAAGATGGCAGGAATACTAAATTGCTCATTTGCATAACATCCCATCCCAAGTTACTGAATTGATATATTTTAGAAATATCAACTATTCATGAATGAATCTCTTGGTGTTTAACCGTCTAACCAGACAAATAAATTGTCTTACAAGTAAAAGAATCAAACTTTAGGATTCATAGGCGTGGCTTCTATGCAATATTGTCATTAGCTTTATTTCCATGTCTTCTTGAGTTACACCCAAAGAGATTTTTCTATAAATAACTTAGAATAAAATTAATTCACATTTTTCTCTCTATATTTTCACTTTCTTATTCTTAACTTATCAAATGTCTGTTTAAAGGTGTGAAGTCAAACTTTCCTTCTTTTTTAACAACGGCCGTTAGATTTTTTTCCTTCGGCTTTTTAAAATGTCAAAATGATATGGCACTTCTGTCTGTAGAACCTGCAGGGTGTCGACTAAAGCACAACTCCAAGGCCAAGATGAAAAGTTTCTTCTGATAGAGGTCATATAAACTTTTACAGATGAACTAATACACAGTAAAACGCCCAATGTAAAAAAGTAATCAGCTAGAATTTCTAGGCTAAGCAAAATATATTTCATTCAAGTCACTGTTTCCTCAAACTTCTGGCTTTTTCATTCTATCAATTTTTTCTGAATTCACTACTATCTGAGTGCAATTAATGTCAAAGGAAATGAACAGAAAGCCAGCTATTCCATGGATAAATAAGGTTTTCAACTTTTTAGCAACAAGTAACAGGCAAGATTATAACCAGTAACTGAATACTTCTACTTAATTCCAACACTATACAGAAAAAAATTAACATTAAAAGAACAGTATCATAATCAAACCACTCATCATAACACTTTATTGTATACCCTCACTTGGTATATTCCAAATCTTAATCTTAGAAAACTTTTGCATGTAGATAAAAACCTCCCAAGGGAAGCAGTCTATCAAATCAAAGGATTCCGCTTTGAAGGATTATTTTGCTCTATTGGGTGGGTATTGGATTGTAATAAACACTTTTTTATGTTCAGGAATAATACAAGTCTATTTGTGTTTCAGTTGTGGTGAGCAGAAGAGAAATATGGAAAGACTACATACTTGTGGTATGGTGGTAAGGGGTTTAAATCGAAGCCTAAAGTAGAACACAGATATACAAATCCAGAAATTAGTCACGAAGTCATGATTCTACCTACTAGTGCCCCCACATCTCGAGGATCCAGAAGATTTTTAAATGCAGTGTCGCGCAATCAATGTTGAGAACAAAATAAAAATAGCCCCAGTGTCTTTACCAATATATGTATAGCTAAGCATCCAATTTACATATAATGAATGATGAATTTGATAAATAATTCCAGAGTAAAGTGATTGGTAAGAGATAGTCTTCAATAATTACAGAACACACATATAAAAAAAAGAATATAGAAATAGTCGCTATAACTTTTTCATCCCCCCCAAAACACTTTTGATAGAATGTTTCAAATTTGGTCAAACTTTCAATATAAGTGACTCTACCTTTTGTCTTTTCCTTGTAAGAATGATATTTTCTAGATTGCTCTGTTCCACAAATGTGTAAATCCTCAGGGATAGAAGAAAGATGCCCGCAAAGAAAGGAGGCCATTTCTTCAAGCACCATTTTTCAAAATTATTTTGACAAACAAATAATCCACTTATAAGGTTTAATTCCAATTGTGAAAAGTCTGGATTCAAAATAACACCATCAACAATTCATCATCTTTTGACAACAATTCATATTATATCCTACATGTACAAGTTTTATTCGCATTATAAAATGAACCCTATGTTTCTACTGTCAAATTCCTGGATTGAATGGTGAATAGTCAATTCACCAATATTGCGACTGATGTTGCAGCACTTAAATAAATGGGCAAAGCATTTATATAATCATTTTGAGGAACACTTATGGCATCAAATATGATAATTATCCAGTAATGAGCCTTCAACTATATAATGATGACAAGTTAATGTTCCTCTTTCCAAATAGCAGAATTAATTAAGTTATTTCATAACTGTAACATCATACTTTGAAGAATTTTCAAGTCTATATAGAAGTAATTTGTATTGGCTGTTTGAGGTGAAGTATCCAGTGTTTTATTCTGTGATCATATAGCAAAGTAGACAAAGCAATATAAGAAAGTAAATAAAACTTTCAAATTCTTTCCTACAAATTGATTGCTTGCTTATTACAGCCCAGTAATTGTTTGTGTTCAGTACCTTTTTTTCTAAAATTAAAAACAGAATATTTCAGTCGTCTGTTGCCACTTCTGTCCCCAGGTTAGGTTTCCAAATTGACCATGATTATTTTGATACCTTAGTATTTGACCACATTTATCAGTCAGAAAAATGGTCAAATTTCTATAAACTTGATCAGATTCTCAAAACAAAAGATTTCTACAAGAGTCTAACCCTAAATCACCTGGAAACTGGCAAAATGTTATCACTTGTTCTAATACAAATCACTTTTTCGTTGATGCTGTCAAATGTGCAAATGTTATTCCAATATTTCTCACGTACGCATGTAGCCATTTTTCCTTGGATGAAGATATATCTTTCCAAAAAAACAAAAGCCTTCTCACCAATCCAAAGATGCCACAAAACAAATAAGATTCCATGTACCACCCCAAAAAAAAAATCAAGCTTCAATTTCTTGATGTAATCTTCTATGCTTCATATTGTAGTGATTCCATGTGCAATATCTCCCTGTAAGCTATGTAAAAATAAATCTTTCTTGGAAATATGAGACAACTTATTTTTCTCTTTTATATCCACTTTCTTTTTATTTTCTCCTGAACACCACCACTGATGCAGTCATACCAACATATAGCAAAATGCCAACAGAACCCTTCTCTTACTGTGTTCTCAAAGAAATATGAAATTAGGCAGGAGATAGTATATGTTATATATGTGTGTGTATGTAATTTTCAATCTAAACAGTTGCCTATAAACATGGGCCACTGCATTTGGCTTGTGAAGTATTTAGATACAATGTTTTATTTAACTTCAAACAGATGGAATCTCACCTATATACAATGCAGATCTTTACACCTTCAATTACCAAAATTCTTCCAGGCATTCTCGACATGCGTAACCAATGGAGACTGATATTGTTATTACAGATTAAAAATGAAGACATTTAATTGTTTATATAGAAGCCTAGCATATGTAACTCTTGAGATAAAAGTCCCGAGAACCGGTTATTCAATCAAGCTCCCCATAAACATTCTCTTCTATCAACATTAAAAAAGCTACTTTTTCAGGACTCATACAGTACAGGCAATTATGCAGATTAAACTTTTACGGAAGTTAGTCTTCATTCTTAATTTCTAATATTCTGTTAAAAAGATTGTCAATCATCCAAAAACAAAGTTCAATAGTCACTATTATCACTCCTACTTGATGTGTTACTTTGATCTCTAATAATACAATAAAAAATACACAAGTCATAATAATAATGATGTGGAAAAAGATCTCAAGTAAAATGTATGAGCAATGTAGAACTCTGGTCTCTTTACAAATACAAGCAAGATGTTAGCATGTGGAATAAGAAAAACTTCATGAAAAATTAAAAACTTTTACAGAGATTTGACCACGGATACATTTCCAAGTGTTTCGGTGATAATGAAAGTAAAAACTCATGTAACCACCCAGAAAGAAAACAGTAAAAAGAAAAGAAAACCAAGATACTGGATACAGATTCAAACATATAATCTACTGGCTGTATCAAAAGGTATCTTCTCAATAGTTCAATATCCACCTGGACAAAATCTAATGAGTGCAATGTTTACACTTATGGGATACATTGTGCCAGAAAATATCGCTAATAGCTTTCTGTTTCTTCAAAGAATTGAGAAATTAGTGTTTGTTGGCAAGCTTCCTTTTCGGGGAATACAAAAGAGACCCACAACACAGACAAGCAACGTAGTATTGTTTTCTTTCATAGATCATCAGATGTTTGTACAATTAATCAGAACCTTACGATCGCGCGCGCAGGTACTATATCATTATCTGATAGCAGAACTAGAAAAAGGACCCCTTGTAGGACCACTGGGTAACCTTTCTACTAAGAAAGTTTTTTTTTAAATAGTAAAAAGTCATCAAAGTTGACTTAATATTTCTTAGTTCTCTGAAAATTTATATTTCAAAGAATCTTTGAATTCATTTTTTTAGTTCAATTTTATTTAGAGCAAGAGTTTTAATGCTTTTAAAAGATTCCCCAGTCAGGGTGAAATAGTATTTCTACGAAAAAAGAACAATGTAAGTTCTGAAAAATGAACTGTTAGAAGCTGTAGTAATGCACTCATGTACTAGGAGGTTGTTTTGAGATGGAAAAAACACCAACTCCAACTGTTTATCCACATTTCTTTGCCAAAAAAGATAAAAAGTTCTGTAACCCAAGCATTAAATTAAATGTGTTATACATGTTTAAAAAAAAGACTAGAATACTGTTATACTATTTCATAAAGTAATAAAAAAAAAATGATGGCAATTTACATGCACTTGACATATTCACAAGTGTCATTGCATATAAATGACATACATGAATATATGTGAATAGAACTCCATTGTCAAACACAGGTAGGTGTTTATCTGTTATCCTGTATACCCCCATATGCTACCAATAATTTGGGGTAATGGTCAAAGGATATAGGTGACAGACAATGAGTGTTTAGAGTACTCAACAACAAAAATTAAAAGGTTGCAATTGACGAATCAATCCCTGAATCAATAGTACCATCATAAACGTATGTAAGGCATGGAAATGACTAATTGCGTCATTGTGAAAATTCTAAAAAAGGAACTGACAAATTAAATCACCGCCTACACTCCCCCTCCATGACTGCATGAGGGATTGGTTATTGTTATTTTCACAAACATTGGAAAAATTGAGACACTCTCATTGATAGCATGCTGTACTATTAGGTTTTATTGCAGACCAGTCATAAAAACTTATATATGTAATTGTTTTTTTTCAAATATACCATCTAAATTGCCTAAATGATATACTTACTATACTTCTGCAATTCACCCACTTTTTTGGCTTTTACCCCAAAACACGAGAGTATATCTGTCACCACCATTTTTAGAATAAACGTAAATCACAATTAAAATCCTTAATAATCCAATTATAAACTGCAACTAAAATCCACAATGATATCCTGAGTTTTCATATTTTCTCTCTTCCATATTTCTTCAATGTCTGTCTACATAAGTCCATATACTTTCCCAAAGAATGTCAAATGGTACGACTTGAAACAAGCGTCCATTTGTACACAAGCAAGCTGTGTGTGTGTATGTATGTGAATGAATGTGCACAGAGTCAATGAAATTCCAAAGGTATTACAAACAAGTGCTCACCAGCTTTTGAATCAAATCTCTGTAAGTAAAATTTGCAATTCAGTGAACAACCTCAGCAAGCCGATCATTGGGTTCTGATCATTGGCATATGAGAGAATTCATTTCAACTTGAATCGAGAATTGAATTCCGTACAAGTCCAAATACTCTTGATTTTATGTCTATTCCTTAAACAAGCTATAATGATTATGATTAAATTATTGTTCTTTCCTCAATCAAATGCACATCCCTAATGACATTTTCACGAGCTTGTCTTCTAAAAAAAGTGTCAACATTTCCTAATTCCAATTAGCAAATGGCAAAGTTCCCTCTACTGAATGGACCATCTGCAATTAGTCCTGTGAGTGTATCCTAACTTATTGCTTCTTAACACGCCCCCTGCGGTTTTGTTACCTACTCAGTACTCATCTCTTTAACTTGTAATTAAGATGGGGGACTCAAATCAACAAGACAAGTTTACATTTAATTTCCAGTAGTCAAAAAGGAAATCTTATGTTAATACTTATGTTATAGATCATTCTCTTTCATCCAATCACAGGAGTTGTGTAACACAGTAGTTTCTTTGACTGAATTTGTTTTCCTAATTTGTGCTCGCTTAAGGCTATGATGTATTTCCGTAACTTAATGAAAGAGCAAACATGTTAATACTTAATTAATACAATATCTGTTCATTGATCTTCCTGTTTGACAAGGAAACTATGACCTAAATAGGCTTTTATCCAACAATTTCAAAGTTTTTCAATAAAAACAACAACTACATTCCAAGTGTTCCTTAGGTTAGCAGGTGAAAAAGTACGATTCAAAAGAACTCAACAACTCCTTTTATCCTACAACTTGTCACACCATTCATTCATTTCCTAGTACTATGGAAAAGGTCCTGACTCAAACTTTTCCTGTTAGTTTTCAAATGTGTAATAATAAACCTGTGTGGTAGAAATGTTTCAAATCACCAACTGTGCTGTGAGTGTGACTTGCTTAGCCATGCAAGATTCCAATATAAACATGTGACCAGATTTTGCCCCTAGGTCTTCATCTTCAAAAGAAATCTAGCAAACCAGGTGAACTGGTTAAAAAAAAAATCACACACCAAAATTGCATACTATTTTTTTTAACAAACTGCACATGATTTTTTAAAACATAACTTTACAAGCAACATCATTTTACAATTAAACCTAACGTCATTTTACGCTTTGCAAAAACGATGATAATGAAATTGATTGACGTCACTTTCAGCCTGGTAAGTTTCACACCAATTTCTCCAATTTCTGGTATTATATGACTTTTCAGTCAACAATTACATCAAATCTGTCAGAAATCATATAATGCAGCATCCCTTTGCAGACAAAAGGGTGCCTTGAGCAAATGATCAACCCCCCCCCCCCCCGGTTACAACTGATTTTTTTATGATTTAGTGTTTTTGAACACATATGTAAAGAAAGATCCAAGCTAGACTTGAGTTAATGAAAGGTATACTTCAATGTATGATAATGGATGTTCCATATTTCTTTGGTCAACAGATGGTGAGACTAAGCGCCCTGAGGTCTAGTGGTATAAACATTTGGCCTTTACTTGTAAAAGCGAAAAAAAAGTAAGTTTTTTGTAAGTGTATGTGTGAAGTGTTCAAAAACATGCAATGTTTTTCATCAATGAATGACATTATTTCATTTTCCCAAGATTCTCATAGACCAAGATATGCCATGGGGGTTGTAGATGGTGTTACTACATCAAGAGAGTGCCAGGTGAGGTCGTTGCCCCACAGAAAAAGTAAACAAGAGTGAGAGCCCATATGAGAGAGGAGTTTATTCTAATTGTCATACAACACCATACAATGTTGTGGTTAATCATTTTCATTCACTTAGACTGCTTCTGGGAATTCTAAAGTATGTTGTAAGTATATTATCAAACTTTTTCTTGTGTAATATTCTTTAAAACTGGGCTCTAAACATATACACTTGGTTGGTTTATGATATAAACTTGTAACTCAAGCACATGCTTCAGTATTCTCATTTCTGCCTATCTTTATATATTTTTTTGTTGCTTTTTTTCTCTTTTCATTACAGATGCTTCTTTGGGGATTTTTTTGTCAACTTTTATCAATCAAAATCACAGTCTGCAACTTTATTAGAACTAAAAAATAACCTTTGGGTGGTAAAAAAAGAGAGAAAAGTTTCCATTCGTCAACAAATCACAAATAAAACCAATCACGTTTCAATATTTTCTCATTTCAAAACTGTTAAACAACTAATTAATCATAATATGAGATGGACAACATGGTAGAAAATTTGTTGTCACATTTTAAAATTCCAGACCACCAAAACAGTTTGAACTTTGCCAACCAATGACCTGTAGCTGTTTTAATTACTCAAAGGATGCATTGTTGTAAATTACTTGTAATGGAATTTAGAAATTTGTAAAAGCTCAGGGGTCATTTATGTACACCTAATCTTTGTCTAAGTAATTTGAGCACTGATTCATGCATACAATGTGTGCATATCAAAAGGTGGAAAAAACTAAAATAAGCTTGCTTAAATAATTTGGACTAAAGAGATTTACATTTGACCATTAAGAGTTCTTTTGTATGCTATCAATTAGGAGTGCATATGGAAGGCCCTTTTGAATGAACACACTATGTACCATGATAAACAATTCACCGCGGAAATACATTATACAACTGTACCATTGTGACCCAGGGTCAATATTGTAAGTGATGACAAAAATACCAATCACTGCAATGCTGTCAAATCAACTGTAACAGATGGACATGATGTAGAAGTGTTTGTGGTCTTGAGGTCACCTTTCAAAAAAACATGGTTGACTCCTGGGAGGTATGACCTCTAAATGACTGTATAAAAGACAGTTCTTCCTTCAGGGCATAACATATCGATTAAGTAATTAAAAGTTATCCACAAAAGAAGACATTGTTCATTTAGATATTAGAAGCACCTTGGAGGTTAATATAGGATTTTTTCCCTACTGTCCCATGAACATGTATTTTATGAATTCGATTGTACTGTACAATGTTCTGCACTTAAAATCTATGGTCCAATATTTTAAAATCCACACCCTAAACATTTACCACCTATTTCAATTATAAATAAATAACTTGGACTGTGGAGGGACAGATCCACAGTCTTTCCCCACACTTCAAAGCTTGGACTAAGAATCTAGCCCTAATAGATGTTTATGGTGACCCAAGACCTATGCTAGTCTATGGGTAGGCCCTTCTATTTACCTCTGTACCTCACTTAGCAGAGAAAGGTGGGGGAATGAGGAGGGGGTGGGGAGAGATAGATGGTTTGAAAAGGCATTTTTCATTTCAGGATACGGTTAGGTAACCAATGTTTTAGGTATGTGCATACCTGGAGCTAATCCAGTGGAAAAAGTAGATCTTGGATGAACTGATTGCTATCATATCTGAAGAAAACTATCAAGATCCTAGCCTACCAAAAGTGATGCTCAAGTGCTCAAATTGCATTTTGTTAAGTGTTAAAATAATAAAAAAATTGAAGGGAAAAAAAATGAAAGAAGATGATATTGACCTAAGAAGAAGCAACATTAGATCATTTTCTCCCAGATTCATATTTATCTGATTTCAAAACATTCTGTAATGTTGAAAGTTTTTGCATGCAAGACGTTTTTTCTACCCAAATTTGATATCTCAAAGAAAAAAAAATGCAAACTTTAATCTTAAAAAACAGATCAATCTGGAAAAGGTGTTATCTTGTAAAATAACTGGTTAGGCTAAACTTATACCTCATGTTTTACCATCTCCTATTGGTGACCTAGTGAGGTATTATACTTAAGGGTGTAATTTTGTCCAATAAACTTGTTATTTATTCATCCTTTGGGAATGAAACAATCCATTTAGACACTGGACTTGTGGACCAGACTGTTTAAGCCTGATGTTAAAGTATTATCCAGTCCAGTAGAAATTAGCCATTTTCATTATAAACATGTCATCTGGCAAATCTAAATTGATAGTTGGAATAATTTGTACCAGTATCCATTTTGTTTACGTTAAACTCTCTCAACTATTACTGAAAACTTTTTGTTACTGTCAATTTGATAAAAAAAAAAACCAACATATTTGAAGATAATCATTAGTCTCAATATCATCCATATTTATATAAGAAAAACAAGGTCGTGATCATTAGTACAATTTTTTTGCAATTTGGCAGATTGCTGTCATATAATTATACCACTTACATTGTGACAATGGTTCTCTTATTTGATATTGTTATATGCTGTCACGGATATCATAATTATCTTATATAAGTTTACATCATTTATATCAATATGATGGCTGCTTCTTTATCAATTGCAAAGGGAGTTACTTCACCGGGACACTGGCATTCAGAACGACTGGAATACAAATTAAAACCCCTTTATCACAAGCATCAACATTGATCAATTTATCTTTTATCCCAACAAATAAATCCACAAAACTGATTTTCTTTTGAGGAGATTATCTCATATGAAAACATACCATCAAACTACATAATCTCACAATTAATGCTCAGATGTTTATCCTACTAGTTCATTGCAATGCAATGCATGGTAGCCAGCAAAAACATGCAGATGGCTACCTAGTACCTGCATGTTTAATATATAGTCTATCGTAATAATATTTGACGACCCACTAAAACGTTAGCAGTATTTTAGCGATGGCTTTACAAATCCAAAAATAACATTTGGGTAATAATGTATCTTAATTAAAAAGTCTACATGTTTACAGCCAACAATTTGGTGTTATCCAAGGTAAACAAGTTAAACTGTTTAACAAATGGTTAAGTCATCATATAACAGTAAGGTTACATGCATTTATGACATACTCAAAATAAGTATATTTCTCTTCAACTCAACTAAAATATACTTTACAACAATCCAATTTTTGGCCACATTCCTACAAATATTAGCACTGCACCATGTTGAATAAACCCCACACTCCACACCTAAGTATAAACTTTTCAATTCAAATTATGTCAAGATAATAGTGCCATTGTTACATAGCCCAGGTTTTAAGCTATATACATACAAAAAAAAAACTCCCCAACATTCTTTTCATATCAACAGCATATTTTCACTAAAACTATCCATATTTTTTTTTAATTCTTTGGCACAGGATCTGGGCTTGACATCCATCTGCACATAATGACAAAATGAACAAAGTAAACATAGATCTATTCAAAACTTATGCTACAATTAACTACAGACCAAACAGATCCAATGGCATGGCCCCCAAGACATAAGCGGCTTAGCTATCACAGTGAATTGCAATGTTTGAAAAAAAAAGGACAAAAATACATCTGCAGTTGGTATGTTCTTTATATCAGAAATACAAAGAAACTTTCACTGTCAGTGTGATGCAAGATTCTTCAGTCAATAGCGACCCAAACCATACACTTTTTTTCAGAGTATATAGTTAAATACTTTTAAGATACACATGATTTCACAAAGTTCCTAAATAAGACGTTTCAAGCAATCCTGCAAAAATAACAATCAAGCTTTCATCAAAAGACTAATTAATTATAATTAGTAAAAGCTTTCAGTAAATGACGTTATCAAAATACTGGTATATAGTATACTTCACAACATTAGATACCCTCAGACTTAATTGAGCATTGCAGTCTCCATTTTACATGACATTGCCATATATCTGACACCCTAGTCTTAAAGTATAGAAAGTTAATGGCTGTTATAAAAAGTCTATTGGAGTCACAAGTGGCCACAAATGAGCATCATCTGCTTTTGAACAGGTTGCAAGTTTTGATGTGAAGTCTATCAAAATTATAATGGCATTGTTCACAGGTCATTCAGTCATACAACGACTTGAAAAGGTACAATAAAAACGATCATGTCCTATGCTTTTAAAGGCTTTTTCAAAACCCAATGAGCTGTAAAAATTATGGTTTTTATTTAAACAGAGTATACAGACCCAAGAGAGGATACCTTTGATACCTTCTCAAATGTTAAATTTGAATCGTAAAGAGACCTGCAATTAACTCCTACCATATTTAGCATGTTGTTACAATGAGTTTGATATCATTTGCATTCATAATGTCAAGACTAAAAGGAAAATGATAGCATGTGTATGACTATAAAGTATCAAATGTTGTTCCCTTTTCATACTAGTTGCCTCATCAACAATTGGAATTAACATGAACACTGAAATAATGTGTTCTTTCTTTCCCCAAGCATGTATTTTACCTGACTTATTCACAAGTTTGGAAAATCATGTTCT
>JAVSBT010213752.1:0-13294 GCA_033118115.1 Pharyngocirrus eroticus | reverse complement strand
ACCCCCCCCCCCCCCCCCCCCCCCTCTTATAAACAAAAATGTAACCCACTTGCAATTCTTATCAATGACATACACTATTATACAGGGATACTTTAAGTTTAACAATAACATTCAAATTGTCAATGACAATCTCATTAATTCTTGCAGAAGAGCTTCAGAGAATGAAACATATTATTACGTTATGCTGGTAATAGCCAATTAGCTAAAGTTATTATTCCAAACTTATGAAGTTATGTTTGTTTGTGTGTAGCCTAACTTTATCAATACTAGAGGATAAGCTAGCCCCATTCACTGATTCAGATCTTATATTTTGATTAGCTGTCAATTGTCAACCTTACCAATAGGGTGGTTTATGTACGGCGTCTTAGTTTTGTCTTTGCGTCGTTGATCTCTGTGCTTTATTGCACAAAAATTGACACAAGAAATTAATTTTGTTACATCCATGTTTACTAGAGAGTACGCTAGACTGGGATGAGCCGGTAGTTAATCATGCAATCAACCAAATGGACCACTTGTAGATTGTCGTAATTCTGTAAATGCATCTTAATGACCATTTTCCATTAAATAATTCCTTCAAATATCAAAATTTCATACAATTCTGACTACTTTATACAATCAAATGAAAATTTGAAGCAGAATGCTGCTATATTTATGACATCACGACTACTTTACGTTTGGCATTTGCCAATCAGAAACTTCTCGCGGACCGCGATTGGGTAGAAAGAATGGAAAATGGCGACTTGCATTGGGATGCTGTGAATCCCACTCTCTGACATTTTGTAAGATAACTGCGTTTTCACAAGCAGAAGGCATTGGAATATAGTACAAGGTAATTTTCTCATTGTTGATTTTTTCATTGAACCTAATAAAACTAAAATTGAAGAAGCAACAATATATTTAATAGAATGAATGATCATGATTCTCATGCCAATTTCATCATTGTATTGTATCAGTGGCTTTCAATCATTCAGTCATTGAAAGATAAATTTGAAGTTATAAATTTAACCATAGTAACTTTCAACAAATTAACTCTAATTTTAACATTTTGATATGCTGCATTGTCACTTGGAACTGCAAGTTTTAATGATTTTTCTTTTCAAAGCCTTTTGACAAGAGCTGAAGATAGCACTGACATCCATAAGCTGCACTACACACACACACAGCATTATTAAAATGTCAAAAGATTTGGAATATAAACCAGGAGACCTCATCTTTGCTAAGATGAAGGGATATCCCCATTGGCCAGCCAGAGTAAGTTGATGATACTTAAAATATGATTAATGCTCAATAAGCAATAAGTTAGTGATTTTTCTCACATATCAAGCATGCAAGTTTTATTACCTTGTGCTAAACTTTAGGCATCCTTTGCATTTTATTCACAGATAGACAGTGACCGAGATGGAGTTAAGCCCCCAAAAGGAAAATACCCAATTTTCTTTTTTGGAACACATGAGACGTAAGCTTGATTGCTGTTAGAATTTTCTTTTAACTTTATTGGGGAAATATTTGAGTTAATTGAAAATGTGGCACAGATAGTATTTTAATACCCTACTATAAATTTCATTGATGATTGTTGATCTTAGTCTTGTCAGATACAAGTATTTGTATGAATGTGTGTGTGTTTGTGTGTCATGGCATAATGCTCTGGTTTACTTTTTACAGAGGTTTCCTTGCAACAAAAGATATTTTTCCATATGAAAAGAACAAAGCAAAATACGCAAAACCACAGAAAAGAAAAGGATTTAATGAAGGATTAGTTGAAATTGAGAATAGCGCTTCTTCAGATGTTGGTGCAGTTGTAAGTTATCCATGTCTTTTTATTTATATTTTTTTGATCAGAATTTAATTGTATTAATTAAGTTCCTAAGAATGAGTCCTCCCAGATCAAAAGCAATGTGACCAAACATGTCATACCAAAGAGATTCCATTTTCAATAAATTCCATTTACATAATAGAGGTACATTTGACTTTATTAAAATATATATCCGAAATGTGTGTTTGACAGTCAACTGAAGAGGAATATGATGAAATCATGGAAGAGATAAATGCTGGCGGAGATGCTCCTGAAGAAACAAAACCTGAGGAGGAAATAGAAGAGGAAAATGAGGAAGAGGAAGAACCTCCAGAGCCACCAACTAAAGGAAAAGTAAGGGGGATTATTGAAAATTTACATGCAAATATCATAGTGCTGGTGATATCCATTATGAAAAAGGTCATTCAGTTCAGAGAGTAACCCTGTCAATAGCCAAATAAAGATATGGTTGTAGGTCTAGATGCAATATCAAGAAAGTGAGCTGATATTATGTTTTGTTTAATTTTGTTTAGGGTAGAGGAAGGCGCCAATCACAGACAGGAAAACGAAAAAATAAATCTGACAAGGTATTTGATAGAAGTTGTATAATTTTACCTCATTTCAATAAAATTGCTTGTATTATCACTTTGGTACCTAATTTTTATTTGGGTGAAATTAACATATGACATGTTGGTACTCTTAGGGAAAGCCTGCAAAAAAAGCCAAGATGGAAATTGTGAGTGATGATGATGAAGATTTTGATCAAGGATCTTCCCCTCCATCTGATGATTCAGGAGATGAGGTAAACACATATTGATTGAATTATGCTCCCATTTATTAATCTTGTTAGCATTCCATTTTTAGAATAAGTTTTTGAAATATCTCGGTTTTTTAATGAAATATTTTACCTTTCACAGGATTTTGCAACTGGTGCTAAGAAGGGTAGAAGAAGATCTACTGAGCGAGGAAAGAAGAGTAAGAAACAAATGTCAGACAGCTCAGCGGAGAGTGAAGCTGAGGCCGCACAGGATTCAGAAGAAGAAGAGGAAATCAAACCAAAAGAGAAGGCTAAGAAAACTAATACTAAATCTGCTAAAGGTTTGTTTCCATTTTGTATGACAGTTTTGCAAGTAGAGGTGTCAGATTAATGGGGGCATTCAAACAGAGAAGTCAAATGAAAGAAATTTTCTCTCTTGCAATAGAAGTGATGAAGATGATTTTTAATTTTAAACTAGATTACAGTGTCTTTTAAACCATTAAATGAATTGATAATGTTAAAGATTTCAACAAATTACTCCCTGTTTACAGTTCAAAAAAAGGGGAGAAGAAAATCAACACAAAAAGAAAAAATACCAACACCAGATGTATCCACTGATGACGATGATGATAGGTAAGGTGTTGACATGGAAGTTTTCTAGATAGTGAAAATGAGAATCTTTGCTTGAATCATGTAAAATTTAAATCTAATTTACATACTCTAAAGGATTATTTAATTTTTTATAAACAGTGACTCTGCGGAGGAAAGTAGCTGGAAGAAAAAAGATGCTGAAAGGAAAATACAAATGGAAGAAAAAATTAGATTGGCAGGAGAAAAGTAAGTTACAGTAAATTATGACTTTCTAATTTTCCAGAATATTGGGGGTGAATAATTGTTATCTTTAATTTGATGTGCTTTTTTTTCTTTTGTCTTGAACAGAAATAAGATAGAAGAGGAAGCTAGAATTAAAATAGCTGAAGAAGAACTGAAAAAAGAGAGGGCTGAAAGAGGAGAAGAAGATGATGATAGTGATGCAGAACCAGTGAAGAAAAAGCCAGATAAGAAATCAAATAAAAGAGAAGAAAAGGTGAGATAGGAAAGAGGCATTATGTCCTTTTGAAAATATTTTTTAAGATGTAATTGGATTAACTTTTGAGGTGGTTTTTTTCAGATTTTTATTTTATATCAGTTATAAGACAAAGGGGGTATATGAATGTACTATGATTACACTATGTTTTAATATTGATAAATGTCTTGATTTACTTTATTGCAGAGGAAAAAAGACAAAGCTGAGACTCAATCTAAAGAAAAAAGTTCTTCCAAATCTAATAAAAACACCCCTAAAAATGAAAAGTCAATTTCAAAAAGTAGGTCAAGATCTAAGTCAAGAAACGTCACACCAGAACCAGAGATTAAAGAAGTGAAGACAGAATCAAAGAGTGAAAAAACAGAATCTAGCAAGAAGAAAAACAGAAAAATCATCAGTGATTCCAGTGACAATGAGGTAAGGACTAACGTTATTTAGGATTTTATATTGATTCAAGGTTCATCTTTTTGGATAATCTTAAATTTTAAATGTTTTTTAGCTGTAATATATTCATTTATCTTTGTTGTTGTTTTTACAGGAGGAAGAGGCTCAACCACCTCAAGACGAAATGGAGGTTGATGTTGAAACTGAGGAGAGTCGATATAAAAAGGTAATTAGGTATTAGAAATAAAAATGTATAGAATATACATGCCAGATGTATGATGACAATTATTTGTTTTTATAACAAGTAAACCAGTTGCTAATTGAGTTACATTTGCATTACAGGCTAGAGCAAAATGGCAGTGGGATGAAGCAACACGGAGAAATAAATTAAAACGTGACCATCAGATTGCAACCGGAGAATTTGTACCAACTGAATCGGAGAGCAATGTACCAACTGAATCAGAGAGAAAGAAGGAACGACTGAAAAGGTTTGTATTGTACAATTAATTGTAACTTAAGTCCTTTCTATTACCAAAGAAGATATTTGTCAAGTTGTTTGGTTACATCATATTTGTTTCCGTGGTTTTTTTCTAGCATGACAAAAGAAGAAAGGCAATTAGAAAAAGAAAGGTTAAAACAAGTAAAACTAGAAGAAAAGAAAAAAGACAAAATCAGCTGTAAGTATTTTGGAGACATCTAATTTGAATTCAGCAGTCTAAATTATGAAAATTGTATATGATATCTAATTTAGTGATTTCTTTTTTTAATGGACATTAATTAATCTACAATAATTTAGATTTTATTTTTGTCAATTTTACAATTGTGATGTTTTTGATTTTAGTCCTAAAGACAGAAAGTATAATGTCCTTTATGGATGTGGAAATCAAAGATTCTCTAAGAGCTGCAAGTCCGGTAAGATCTCTCTTCATTTTTTTTTTCACAATTCAAGTTAACAAAGTCTTACTTTTTCTTATCAAGGAAATTACCTATATTCTATCATCAGCAATAATAGGGTGGACTCTTTCAATTTTCATTTTGTTTGCAGGACGAAGGAAAGTGTTTAGCTGTATTGCAAGAATTAGAGAAATTACCAGTTCATGAAGATATGTTAAAAAGAAACTCTGAACTCCTAAAGACCATCAAAATGGTAGGTCTATAGTCACTATTAATTTCTTCAAATGTTCTGTCCTTCCTTACTCCTTATTCTTTGATTTGTTTTTATAAAGATTTCCCAATGCAAACTTTTTATTATTATTTGCAGATTCGGAAGTACAAAGGCTGTGATAAGATTCGAAAGAAAGCTGAACAGTTATATAACAAATTTAAAGCCATGGTTATGAAAGACCCAGACTCGTTCAATAAGGTATGCTGAGCTCTCAATGTTAAACCTTTTATGTCACAAGTGTTAAATTTGTTAAATACTTTTGCAGGGTTTTTTCTTTCAAAGTTTCATTCTTTTTTCTTGGGAAACTGTATAATTGTTGAGATTTTCTTCAGATATAATTGTAAACTTTGTATATTTTACTAGCCAATGGGAAGAGATAAAAGAGAGTCACAGAAAAGGGAGCAGCCAGAAAATAAAACTGAAAATAAAGAAGAAAATATTCAATCGGTGGAAGAGGTGAAAGAAAACAAGGAAAATATGCAAATTGATGGTAAGCGTTTTAAGAAAGAAAAGGAATTTTTTATGTTATAAAGACGAATAAATAATAACCTGTAAAAAGCTACTGAATAGTTATCAAATTGAAAAAGTAATAGGTTTTATCGGTTGCAGTGAATGACAAAATGGATTCCTACTTGGCAAGTTTGTGTTCAGTACGAAATTAGTATGTTTTGTCTTTTAATTGCCTCCAGGAGATTCTAGTAAAGTAACCACTCCTGAAACTGTTAATGGTGCTTTAACGTCTGGTGTTGAAGAAGTGAACTCGGTGGCTGAAGAAAAGGAAACAACGGAAGAAAGTGTTATTGCTGAATCTAAAACAGAAGAAAAGCAAGAAATACAAGATATACAGGATACACAACAAACTACACCCACTGTGGAAACAGTAGAGACACCTAGTAAAGACAATATTGAAAATGTTTCCCCAAAAGAAACAATAAAAACTCCAGAACCTGTCAGTATGGATATGGATATGGATGTTGATGTAGATCAGACAGATGGAGTAAAAGACAGTACTACAAATGATACAGATCTTAATGAAGACACTAAAAATGACACTAAAATAGACACTGAATCACCTCTTCAAAGCAACAATGAGGAAAATATTACATCTGAAAGTGTTAAGGATATAGACCCTGAGCCAACAGAAAGCATTCCAGGTCTTGGTGAACCTCGAGAAGCTGAAGAGTTATTCTCATCTGTTAAAGACCAAGAACCAGAAGTACAGGAAGAACAGAAGGAAGAAGAAGAAGAGGAAGAAATAGCTGAAGAAGCAAAAGTCTCAAATACGGGAAAGCCAGGGGTAATGTATTCATTATTCACTTTGTTAGCTTTTGATTTTGTCCTACTTACTTACAAGAGAGAAAGAGTGCCTGGCAACCATGTCTTGTTATTGCTCCTTTATCGTAGCCTTTTTTAGGACAGCTAGGAAAACAATTTGAAATTCTTGAAGTTTAAGAGAGAAAAAAGGTTATTTGCCAAAATTGAGAAGCAGAAGTTTAAAACAGGTCTGAATATTTTTCTTAATAGTCAGCAACAGAGTCTCCAGTCATGTATTTGAGGAGTATGTTTGGGGGTCTTACAAGGAGATTCAGTAGACTTTGGCCTAGAAGAAAGCAAAGAAATTATAAAACTAAAGAGAAATGAAATAAGTGGGCACATTTTGGTCTCCATTTTTGTAAAAATATGTTACTGTTTCAATGTTGACTATCAAGAAATATGGTTCTCAGGCACTTTGGAAGAATTGTCCTTTGACTTTATAATGGTTTGGTACATAGTTAAAATTGCTACCTGAAAGCCATATTTTTTCTTTTCTGTTGATGTTTCACTAACTCATGTGTTCTTTCTTAGTTCTTTACCTTTTCTTCGTAGTTTTAACAATTACTTTGAAAATAAGTTATGTAAGGTTTTACAAATAATAAATCCAGAGCCAAGCATATTTGGCAAAATTATTAAATGCAAACATACAATTGTTTACCCATGGTACCCATTTTCAAATTGATTTGAAGAAATTGCTTTATCTTGAGAACTCTTGTTCCAAATGTTCAAACTAAACCCCTTTTAAAGAAATCAAAATACTCTATATTGCACACTTGCTTCTCAAGCAAAATTTAGCAGTATATGTACTTGTTTACTTCCTAAAGTTATCAGGTGGCTACAGTCTTTTAAATTCCTCATCACCCGTTCTTATACAAGAAATAGACCTTTTTGTTCAAATTTTTAGTGGGCATAATAAATTGATTAATTGTGTATAATCTTATTTCTGCAGGAGCATGTTGATTTAGAAACAAGGATAGCTCAAATCATCAAGAGTACAGAACAGGTTGATTACAACATACCACCACCCACGAGGTCAAAAGCCAATAAATACAGTTTTCAGACACGTCCTTACAATGATGAAGATCCCGAAGAAGCAGTCATGGATGATGAAGAATTACATAGTCTATTAGGTGTATAGTACAAGGTGCTTGTTGTAGGTTAATTATTTTTTACAAGTTAGCTTGTAGTTTTCCAGATGTCAATAATTAATCAACTTTTCAAGCAGGTAGACTCTAGGTTGAATTAGATGGAGTTGATATCAAGTAAACTCTCCTTAGCTTGACTAGAACACCTTGCTTGCAAAGTTTAAAATATTCTCACCAGAGGTTTCAAATCTAGTGTCATATGTATAAACAAAACAGGACTACAAGCCACCTCATTAAGAGTTGAAAAATGGGAAATTTCCACTCTAAAAGTAGCCATAGAAAGGGGGGCTTTCTGTATATACAAAACCAGACTGTAGATACTAACATGTGTGTGCAAGATATGTCTATTATCAAACTTACAATGTTATATCAAAGTGTGGCTGCAGAGAAAAGTCTGCCACCATGTATGTGACATTGCTGAGATTATGCCCCCTGTTGGTAATTGTAGTAGATTGCTATATGCTAGCATAATTTGAAAAGTTCCTTTCAATTTGGTCATGTAGGATTTTCAAATTTATAGTCTTTCTTACGAAAAAAAACATGGTAGCTATTGCAGTTGGCAAAAAATCTTAATCCCATGCTGCTTGTGATGTGAGGATATTTTATATCATACACTTGGAAAATTGTTGTGGTGATTGTTTTTTCTGATTATTCTGTCCAATCTTAATAATAAATAAATTGTATCAAAATATCAGCCACTCTGAATAAATACATTTTCATCATTTTTTAAATGGCATGTGAAAGGTACATAAAATCCAATCAATTGAATGAATGAAGGAAGGAATACAAACGAATAAAACGCAAAATTTACATTAATTCCATGATGTAACAATTTCATAAAAATCACAAATGGCAGACTAAAATCAAATTTTTCATCCATTCTTTACAACTAAAAGTTGTTTGTAATTTTTCAGACATGATAGTTTGTATTGTTGGAATAATCTTGTTACTTTACTCTGTAATGTATGATAAAGTCAACATTGTAGGCAATAGCAATGGATTGGTTCAATAAGATTATTTGTTTTTTTGCTTGAAATAGAGAATAAGGTTAAATGGACATTTTAAAATAGGGCGTAATTACATGAGAAATAAGAATTGTAATTAGATGATATTGATAATCAAGTATTCAGTTACTGAAATAGAATTAAGCGTCCATGAAAACCATAATGCAAGAAATTCATATTGAGTGGAGTGTCTGGAAAGAAACAGGTAGAAATCCATGCTTGTAAAACACACGACACATCAATATTTAGTAGAAAACCATAGCCTGATTTTATTGTGTCTCATTTTCATTGAAAAACTAGATCCTTGTGCTATTAATGTCCTCTTGCATTATGTATCTTTTGGTGCAAATGTTCCAGAATACAGAATGTAATTGAATACCATAAGAAACAGTCTTTTGGAACAGCCATTTGTAATATAGGGTAGACCTTGCAAAAGATGGTCAAATATGTCGGCATTTATGTAAAAAAAAAGAATTGACATCTCGTGTACAGTTTGAAATTAGTATCTTTAAATTATGTGTGTTCACCAAAGTTTTCTTGCATTAAATAAGCTATAGAAAAAACTAATTTTATGGTAACTTCTGTAGATTAAAATCAGTCATTGTTTTGGCATTGTGTTGTTTTGTACTTGTAAGACCAGTGAAGCTTTAAATGTTTACCTGTTCAAAAGTACTGGTCATTTATGTAAACAAAAGGTTCATGATAATAAACAGAACATTACAGTTAATATTTTTTAAAGAAATACTTTTTTACTTTGTTTTTTTCCCGTATTCATATCCACCATTGTTGATGTAATGTAAAGATAAGTGTGGGGCTTATCCACAATTTCTGTGGTGGAAGCAGCAAAAGTTTTCTTTCTCCATGGACAGAGTGCTTCTAAGGCTGTGTGGTTACCATAGAAACAAAACAGGATGATTGTCTATCACAGATCAACCTCCCTGGTATCTTGCCATCTGCTCAATGTTTCTTGAATGAACAAGGCGAATTGAGACAATACTGTTTCTTAGGACACAGAAAGAATCAAACCTTCTGATATCTTTCTAGGGGCTCCACCACCAAGTTATTGAATTAAAAATATGTCATTTGCCTGAGAAGGGACTGGAACCCTCAACCCTCAGATTGTATTGTAATAAGGTACTTTATTAAAATGTATATGAAGTGTTACAGTATGAAACCTTTAAATAACAAATTATTCCTCTTAGATATTATTTTCTGAGTCTATTGAGATTTAAACTTTAATAGTATAACTAAAAATATTCAAATTTAAAAAGAACTCTTACAAAAATAGTAACAATATTGCAAAGAGCACTTTTGTTGCTTCAGTTTAAGTTATCTCCTCTTTGATGCCTTTCGAATTTCTATTGTGTCAACCAAATATTCCAGATCCCATTGAAAATCAGAATCTGTTAATAAGGTCAGCAAGGGTAAAATCTCACTTCTCTGTTTTCTGAATAAACACATGGATTCTTCATTTGATGTTTCCAGCAGTGTTTGTGTTTCATCCTAGAAAACCCTATCTGCCATGCATGCTAATAGAAATGGTCAATCAAAATAGTGTGTGGATCTAGGAACATGGTAATGAAGATTTTGTTTTATCTTTAAATGGGTAATAATGGCCTTGCTTACTGTCTTGAATTATTAATCAAGGTATTATTTACAGGCACCATCAACACTAGGGAAGATCAACAAGGATGTGCTAAGGTCCCTTTACAGTGACACCTTTCTGTTCTGGCCCCCATGTAAAAGTTAAGTGGACAGTTAATTTGAAAAAAAAATCAGTAGAATTAAAGTTCACAAAGTGCTTTTATGACTTTGGTATCTTTCCCATAATTCATGTAGCTTTGAAGTCTTGGGTTATGAAACTTGATTTGATTTGTATTAATCAAAATTATCTCCCAATTTACAATTAAAACGCAAGACGATAGATTTATTTTCCCGATTTATTGTAGTCACCCATCAAAAACAGTTGTAAATAACTTGATTTCCAGATCTATAGCCATGATAGTTTATTAAAAAAAAACATTTCTGGTACATAAAAAGGATGCTGTCTTCAAAATGTCTCTGTTGGGAGATTGGAGTGATTGTTGGCTTTTTAGCACTTGAATTCAGGACACATAAAACAAAACCAATTGATGAAAGAGAACATGACTCCTGAACTTACTGGGAAATTAAGCTGTAAAAAGATTGTCAGGATTTTTTATTTGAAGCAAGGGTTACTTCTGAAAAATAAAGCATTGCTTGGCAGTGCTATCATCAAGCAAAGGGTTGTCATGTTTGTACTTGCCTTTGGGATTATCTGGTTTTGATATTCAAAGTTACAATATCAAAACTTGAACAAATTTGATCCCTAGTCATGTATAACACGAAAGAAGCAATTTCACCACATTCATTCAATTTTTTTTAAATCACGATATAAATGTTATTCCTTGACAAACTCCAGTATTAAACAAAAAAAAAAAATTACACTTATTATGAGTTGCTTGTTATTTCCTTGTGGCCTTCTCTAGAGTAACTGACTCCAAAAAAGTAATCAATTATGCATTTCTAATTTCAATGTAACATTTTCAAAAAGATCCTTTTTCAGTTTGTAAACAAATAATTAAAAAAAATCTGACTAAAGGCATCTGTAAGGCTGTTGATTCTTGTTACTCTTTTAGTATTATTGATTAATTATAAGTACATTCTCAGAGCTCTTCTATCTTTTGTTTAATAGTATTTGATCTTCTTTGTTCTAGTATTTTTGAAGAAGACACTTTTTTTCTCATAAATAATTCCTTGTCTTTTGGTGAAAAGAACTCTGCCTACAAGGGCTTTCTACATTAAAAAAAGAAAAACCTTTGATTTTTTTCTGGACTCTTCTTTGGCAAAAAATGCTCTAGTTTCTCTTCACTTTACATATGTCAGAAGGGTTGTCTCTGGTTTAAAAGATACTCATACCAGGGTATGTGACATAATTGTAGCCAAAATATCACAATTCTATTTTGAGAGATGGGCCTTTGTGCCAAAACACAGTGCAGGAGAATATAGTCATTTAACTTCTTTTTACAAGGCTTTTATTGTAATTTGATGATCTCATGAGTCATTAGATAAGTGCACACTTTCAACATAACCTCTATTTCATTTACGAGCATATTGATTTTCATTCTCATGAAGTTCAGATCTTATTAAGATTTGACTCAAATCAGGACAGATCAGAAGGAGACAAAATTCAGCATCAAGTGTGTTTTTGCTAAAGCGAAACATATTCAAGGCATTTTTTCAATGATAAAAAGGACAGAAATACTTCTAATTTTGAAAATTATTGCCTGCTAGTGTGAGTACACTAGGAATACGTAGAATACAAAACTTCGAGTATTAATACACCAAGACTAGTTTCTTAACTAGGCTTGGAACCATTTACCTCATTATTCTTTACAAGATTAATCTGTAAATAGTTATCTATTGAAGAAACGCATCAAGCCAAATGTACATACATTTGAATCTGACTCTAAAGAAAAACAGCAAACCCCAAAACCCAAAGGATTATTTTTGAGGGCAATGTGAATTTCAGTTGAAAATAACATCCCATCAGTGACATTATAGCATTATTTAGAAATCATTGCATAGTACTTTGGGTGGTTGTTTTGTCTATTTTCAAAGTCAAATTCAACGAACAGATTAACATATAGACATGTTTGGAATCATGACAACAAAATGGGATATAAGAAATGGACTCTCATTACTTAATTTTATTTCAGGTTATTCTGTGATGAAAAATCAAAAGTCAAATGGATGCAATGATCTCCTATGAGTTAACTTTTTACCTCATTCAGCTTTGGCATCCTATGCATGAATAATGTTTATATTATGATTATGCATGTCATCTTTTAAAAATTGTTCTCAACAATATACATTTATAAAACTTGCATAATATGCTCACATATAGATTTCATACTTCAGGGCATATAAGCCAAAACAAAATATGTTTATTTTTTAGATTTTTTCTTGCATCACCTGAACTAGAAAAAACTTGGCAACATATATTTGTGGCTTTCAAGAGTAGTTAATATTGAATATTACACTATGGCACCACTGTAACTGTTTCTCCAATGGAAGTTTGAACAGGGAATTGAGCATTTGTGGTTTCTGAAGTCTTATTTTTGATAACTCGGCCATTTGTTTTTTTTCCGAAATTTAGTTTGAGACACAAGTAATGAAAAACAGTTGTGACAAGTTCTAAGACTTCAACAATTGTGATCAGAGACACTCCGATCCATAATCCCAATTGACCTCCAATATCTGAGACTAGTTGCACCATCCCATAGCCTTCTATCTCAATAATTCTTATAACACTTGTATCCGAAATATAGATATTCAATCTGATAAAATGACCATCTTCTACAAATTTCTTATAATTAGTTGCAGTCACTGAATCTTTGAGTAATTCTCCAAAGTAATGTTCACGTTTATCTTCAGGAAAATTATCTTGAAATTTTTCCACTTTTAAGGGCTTTTTTTTTTAATTGTTTGTTTCTCATGACCCGACCGAACCTGAAAAAAGCTCCGAACGTAATAAAAAAAAAAAATTTTTTTTCCCCGCCGATTGATATTTTTAGTTGATATGTAAAAAAAAAAAAAAAATCCTTGTTTTAGTAATCCTGCACTTG
>JAVSBT010213641.1:0-13303 GCA_033118115.1 Pharyngocirrus eroticus | reverse complement strand
AAAAACATTTCTGTTTGAAAAGCGCCTCTGAAGAGCTTGACCTCGAAGAGGCGCTATACAAATTCTAGTATTTATTTTTATTTATTTATTTAATAGACATCCTCAAATCATGTGATACTTGCATTAATCCTGTAAAGGGTCTATCTGATCAGGAAATAGACAGGAAATAAAGTGTCTATATAACTTAAAGGAGATTTATCTAACAGTATTTTACCACATGTATATAAATTATGTTATCAATATCATTATTTTGACAATTTTTGACCCAATTGAGTAACAATATGAACATTCAGTTTAAAACGCTAACTTGTTGCACAGACAACTCTTTTCTGTCTGTTGAATTAAAACTTGGATGCAAATCAACTTGAATACAGAATGATTTGTCCAGATCTAGTCGGATATATTGGTAGAGGCTATGATGTTATTATTATGAAATATTTTTTAATTCACATTATTATACAGGATAGAATGATCATGCTGATTTTAATTAAATCCTAACCAAGTAATGCAATATCTAATTTCAAAGGACAATGCAGCTATGTCAGTTATATCAAAAACATTCTTTGAATAAAACTACCTTGATCATTTGTAGACCTACCATTAAATTACTATAAAAATGTTTTATGTATATATTACGGTTATACTTCCTGCTTCCTGTCAGAATATGAGTTAAGGGATCACGATAGCATACATTCATAAGTATTTCCCATTTGACAACCAATAAAACTCAGCTATTAAAAAACAAAACAAACAGAAAGAACTTGAAAATGAAAATGCTTTGAAATAGATAAACCAGAAACCATGCAACGAATCAAGGATTATTTGCAAAGTGGTAGTTGAAGTATTTGCAATCAGGACTTCCCTTGTTGAATTCCTCTTAGAGACTTTCAAATGATATATTTTTATATTTTGAAGAAAAGGGTCATGATTAAATTTTATTCAGTTATGCAAATGATCTTTCTAATGCCTTTAATAGTTAAAATAATTCCTTAGAAAATAATATTTTTGATCCTGTAGCAGTGAATATAAAAAAACTACTTCAAGTTTACCATTAGCCTGTTGTAATAACTATCAATTTGTTGCTGAATTCTTTCTTTTTGTACTTCATCACAAACTTTCCTTTCAGTATCATCTGATGCTCTTTCCCCTAGTCTATCAACAACTTCAGGGACATAAGAGAGGAACATGGTCCCAATTGCCAGCGAATATTGAAAGCCATTGGACTCATCAAAAAGGGATAACACCCCATATGAACCAATGGTGATAAAAACAAACGTAACTGAAAGCTTGACAAATATTCTGAAGAATGTAACTCTCATTGGCATCAGATTATCAACAACAGAATAAAACATTTCCCTAGAAACACCAACACCCTGACAACAGTGACATCTAGTGGTGATCTCCCTGTGATGGTCCACTATGTTGTAATGTTCTGCTACTTCACAAACTAGTTTTAAAAAATGATTGTAAGAAATTGTAAATGCTTGAACAGATTTTCTAATGTAATACAAAACTGTAACAGTTAATATCAGGTATAATATACCTTGCCTGGGAAAAGCAATCATGCCCAAAAATGTGAACAATCCAAAATAGCAAATCATCTTGTAAAACGAGACAAATAAGTATGAACTGAGAATTAGCATAAATCCCAGGATGCAAACAACTAGAACTACGATCACTACCTTGCCGAATAATGGTAGGTAAGAAGGTATGCACATTTTGTAAACTACAATGATTACCAATAAAACTAAATTCACTAAAGGAATCCCATTATATAATAAAATCAAAACAATACTCAGAGGAAATAACAGACAAAAAAGAAATAAAAAAAGGAAAAAGCCTAGGTATCCAAACAATTTCTTGTATCCATTCAGAGTTAAAAAAATCGGTTTTGCCTTTTGAATGTATTGCTTCCCTTTTATGACGTAATCTTTCCAAAATCTATCGTCTAGCAAAAGATAAAGCCTTGAAATCATGTGAGCTGCTACATAAGTATACTCCCCTTTCATTGCCATATTAGGTGTTGCAGAAAAATTCTTGACAAGAGAGTAAGCTGGAATAGCAAGCTTTAAATTAAAAACATCTGCAGCATCAGAAAGAGCTTTGGGCAAGTCTTCTGGGAGGCACACTCCTAACAAGATTAGGACCTCGAATAACGGCACACTGATCATCATTCCACCAAAGAAATGTCTTGCATTTTCAAAGCAGGCCTTGAATCCTATGCGAGTACAAGTTAACCCCAAAGGAACATCATGTCTATAGTCTTCATTCACCAAAGAAGATCGACTAACACTACCCAGACCTGGAATGAGCATAGCAGATGACCATGCAATAAAAAACAATGTTCTTCTAGCTCGTGAACAGAAAATGGATTTGTAGGACATCAGGAAGATTTTCTCAAACAGTCTTCTGATACCAAATGCTTTTTCACAAAGGAAAATATTTTGAATGTGGTTGTTTGTCATGTCTGATTGGCCTTCGAGTGGTTGGTTTGAAACCAACTTATTCATGTGAATACACCATATATTTGAACTAAGTAAAAGTGACAGGAAAACAGGAGAACACAGGAATAATATCACTCCAAACGCCAGCATAACAGCAATCAAAACACTATCACGAATTTCAAATTCACATTTCACGCGTCTATCAATGTCCAAATGGCAGCATTTTGTAACTTTATATCCGTAGGCAAAAGCCCAAACATGAGACAAATATTCATACACTGCCCCAAACTCTTTCTGTACATCATTGACATAGCTATAACACAACAAAGTTGTTGCCTTCATTTTTTCTGGTAGCATATGATTGAGTGTTTCTGCTATTTTCTCTTGAGTTTCCTTTAATCCAAGATACATTGTACATCCTACAGGTAAAGTTGTCATCTCGATATCCATATAGATCTTCCCTTTGTCCAGTAATCCAAAGGAAAAAAATCCAGCAATTTCATCCGAAATAAACTGACGAATAGTGGCATTATACCGTGACCATATCCATCTCTTTGGAAAGTAAAGTGATGAATGGTTTGCTTCCAGTATATGTGTATTTGATGAGAAATTCAAATTCATTTGGATTTGGGTGTTCCTTTCAGAAACCAAAAATCGTTCAAATTCTCCCCGTGAATCATTTGACACCATCAGTTGCTGACATGACACATTGCTCATGGATTCACTCACGGTATCCAAATTCTTTACAACAACTTGACTATATCCTGGAGATATAAGGAGTAGGTAAAAGGCTACCAATAAAACAGATCTGTGTAAAACTGCCATGATCCTGCTAGGTATATTGCTTTACACAAAATGAAATCAAGTCCTGCGATTTTACAAAATGAGTTCCTGTAATGTTTTATTTTGTTTGTTTATACAAAATGAAATCATGTCAAATGTCTTTTTGTTTAAACAAAATGAAATCATAAAGATAAAGATATAAACTTTATTGGCCCCAAGACAAGAGGAATTGATTAGGGCAAAAAATACTAAAAACTCGAGTACATAAAGGTTTTTAAAAACATAGATAGCCAAGATAACAATATTTTCTAAAAATGCAAGTATGGCAGGTTTTAAAAATGCAAGTATGATAAGATTACAAGTGTGACAGGTTTTGTAAAAAAAAAAATGTAGTAATTTGGGAAATATTTTTAAAAGCATTAGTATTTAACAGATTAAACAACGATCCTGGCAAAACATTTCGTTCTAGCTTTTGATTTTGAAGTCATAATTTCGTGCTTCCAAAGCTTTGAAGCATTTTAACAAAAGACAAACATTATTGGGTGCTTTGATGAAACACAAATTCAAAAATGTTTTAAAATGTAGTCACCCAATATAATCTGCCAACTATAAAATATCTTCCACTATTTTTCATTTTGTGCGTTTAACAGTAACCCTTCGCTAAAGAAAAATAAAGCTTTATAGGGGAGACTGTTGCACGATCTTTGTGGGGTATCATGAATACGGATCGATGAAGCTTCTGGAGAGTTTTCTAATTCTTTTTAGAGTTGGACCAAAAAGTGCGGGTCGGTCGGTAACCGGAAATGGGATATTTATTTTATTAGACCTAAGTCTTGTTATATTTATCCAAACACCATTTTATTTAGTAAAGATTATACAATACATTTCATTGTATACTTTTAAATTTGAAAAAACGCACAAGAACAAATATCTGGTAATTAATTGCCTTGTTTCTTTTCACACAAACATGAACATACATAGATCCAATTGTCACTTTATTGTCCTTTTATTTATATACCGACAGTCTAGAGCAAAAATGGCCTAAGTCACTTTTTGGCAAAAATTAGTTACGACTGCCATCCTATGCACAATATCATTGGGCACCTTTCTATCTAGGTATCATAATGATATTTAATATTTTTCTAGGATTTCTTGATACTTTAGTACAGTGGCCTAAGTCATTAAATGTAATGAAACAAAGGATCCAAAAAGTGTCAGTCTGCCAAAAACATTAAAATCATCCTTAGAACTATTATATTTTACTTTTTGTGTATCCTGATATTAATTTTCTTAGAAATTGTCCTTTTAAATAATGAAAATGTCTATTAAGATACTGACGTTTTTTTCTAGATTATCTAAGAACGTCAAAAAATGACTTAGGCCATTTTTGATCTAGACTGTTGATATACATGTTTATCATCCTTTTTTTCTCAAAAAAGAACACATATGTATTATGATAAAAACAAAAATCTGGCAATATATATACATGTATATATTATAAAAAAATACAAGAATGAATTTAGGTGTGACCATTCATTATTTCGAAGAAAAGGAAACTTCCCATTTTTTTTTAATTCTACAGAATCATTCTGAATTTATTTAAAAAGAACCATGTTTTCAAAGTTTACATAAAGATCACTACCACAAGGCAATTTCTATATCAAGCCTTTAAAGGATATTTCAATAGAGGTATGACTATTCATTATTTTGAAGAAGAAAAAACTTCCCCAATGACAACCAAAAAAAACCTAATACAGCATTCTTTATAATTTCCCCTTAATTTCAAAACGCCACTCCAAATAGAAAGTCTATAGATATTTATAATAGGACAATTCAAGCTAAAATTCAAATTTTCAAATGTTTGATTTCTTGATTATGTATGGACACATGTTGTTATTCAGTAGCTATACGCTTTTGGGTGGCATATCATATCCAATTACCTAATACATCAATAATTAAATGTAGACATTGTATGTATTCTGAATAAACTTGATTCACATGATTCAAGACATGATATAGATCCTTTTCAGACAGACACCGACCAAAACAGTATCAGAGTAAAACTTTCCAAATCATACAAATAAAAAAACACTCAAATATAATCTAAATTTAAAGCATGCTTATCCGTGTATGCCAAAGGAAAAAATAATTCACCCAAATTATGACATTTTTGATCAAAGTTTAAAACTTTGTCCATTTTTGAATCTTTCAGTACTTAAAATGAATGAACAGAAACATTGAGATATAGAGTTATCATTTTGAAGCTACATGTATACACTTGCTCTGATTTAAATTAAGATTGTTTTCGTAATTCCATATCTTCACAATCAAAGGAGTTGATTCAAATGTTGTAAAAAAAAGGCCGTTTTTTTAAAGTTAAAGGGTTAGTTTTTTTAACATGTCAAATGTTATGTTTTTACATTTAGTATAAAGGAATTTGACCTTTCATTGATATTGATATGTACACAATGAAGTGCTGAAACCAAAATTATATAATTTAACTGGTCACGAATTGGTATTGAAAGTAGTAGATGAACTTCAAATTCAAATTGTGCTTTCACTCCTTTCATTTGCTGAATCCAAGTTTACAGTAAACCTGTTGTAATAACTAGCAAGATGTTGTCGAATTCTTCCTTTTTGTACTTCATCAGAAACTTTCCTTTCAGTATCATCTGATGCTCTTTCTCCTAGTCTATCAACAACTTCAGGGACATAAGAGAGGACCATGGTCCCTATTGCCTGTGAATATTCAAAGCCATTGGACTCATCAAAAAGGGATAACACCCCATATGAACCAATGGAGATGAAAACAAGTGTAACTGAAAGCTTGATAAATATTCTGAAGAGTGTAACTCTCATTGGCATCAGATTATCAACAACAGAATAAAACATTTCCCTAGAAACACCAACACCCTGACAGCAGTGGCATCTAGTGGTGATCTCCCTGTTATGATCTGCTACTTCACAAACTAATTTTAAAAAATGATCGTAAGAATTTGTAAACGCCTGAACAGATTTTCTAATGTAATACAAAACTGTAACAGTTAATATCAGGTATAAAATACCTTCCGTGGGGAAAGCAATCATACCCAAAAACGTGTGCAAACCAAAATAGCATATCATCTTGTAAAACATGACAAATGCGAATGAACTAACAATAAGCATAAATCCTAGAATGCAAACGACTAAAACTGCAATCACTACCTTACCAAAAAATGGTAAGTAAGAAGGTATGCACATTTTGTAAACTACAATGATTACCAGTAAAACAAAATTAACTAAAGGAATCCCATTACATATTAAAATCAAAATAACACTCAGAGGAAATAACAGAATGAATAAAAATAAAAAAAGGAAAAAACCTAGATATCCAAACAACGCTTTGTAACCTTTAAGATTTAAAAATGTTGGTTTTGCCTTTTGAATATAATGCTTCGCTTTTATGACGTAATATTTCCAAAATCTACAGTCAAGCAAAAGATAAAGCCTTGAAATCATGTGAGCTGCTACATAAGTATACTCCCCTTTCATTGCCATATTAGGTGTTGCAGAAAATCTCTTGACAAGAGCGTAAGCTGGAAAAGCCAGCTTCAAATTTAAAATATCTGTGGCATTAGAAAGAGCTTTGGGTAAGTCTTCTGGGAGGCACACTCCTATCAAGATTAGGAATATGAGTAACGGCACACTGATCATCATTCCACCAAAGAAATGTCTTGAATCTTCCAAGCAGGCCTTGAATCCTATGCGAATACAATTTAACCCCAAAGGAATATCATGTCTATAGTCTTCGTTCACCAAAGAAGGTCGACTTATACTACTCTTTCCTGGAATGAGTATAGCAGAAGACCATGCAATAAAAAACAAAGCTCTTCTAGCTCGTGACAAGAAAATGGATTTGTAGGACATCAGGAAGATTTTCTCTAACAGTCTTCTAATGGCAAATGCTTTTTCACACAGGAAAATATTTTTAATGTTGTTATTTGCCATGTCTGATTGGCCTTCGAAAGATTGATATAAAACCAACCTATTGATGTGAATACACCAATTCTCTGAACTAAGTAAAAGTGACAGGAAAACTGGAGAACACAGGAATAATATCACTCCAAATGACAACATAATAGCAACCAAAACACTATCACGAATTTCATATTCACAATTCACCAGTTCATCGATGTCCAAATGACAGCATTTTGTTACTCTATATCTGTAAGAAAAACTCCAAACGTGAGACAAATATTCATACACTGCCCCAAACTCTTTCTTTACATCATTAATATAGCTATAACACAACAAAGTTGTTGCCTTCATTTTTTCTGGCAGCATATGATTGAGTGTTTCTGCTATTTTCTCTTGAGTTTCTTTTAATCCAAGATATATTGTACATCCTACAGGTAAAGTTTTTATCTCGATATTCATATAGATCTTCCCTTTATCCAATAATCCAAAGGAAAAAAATCCAGCAATTTCTGACGCAATGAACTCGCGAGTAGTGGCATTATACCGTGACCATATCCATCTCTTTGGAAAGTAAAGTGATGAATGGTTTGCTTCCAGGATATGTGTATTTGATGAGAAATTCAAATGCATTTGGATTTGGGTGGTCCTTTGAGAATCCACAAATTGTTCAAATTCTCCCCGTGAATCATTTGACACAATCAGTTGCTGACATTGAACTTTGCTCAAGGCTTCACCAACGAGATCCGAATTATTTACAACATCTTGACTATTTCCTAGAGATATCAGAAGTAGGAAAAAAGCTACCAATAAAACCAATCTTCTTGAAATCGCCATGATGCTGCTAGGTATAACACCTTCCACTTTAATAGTTTGAATTGATATCACAAAATGAAATCATACTACAATGTATTTTTTGTACACATAAACGGTTCACATAATATCATGGATGAGAATTCATTATGCATACTCATTCTTGTGCAAAACATAATTAGGATTTGTTTCACTAGATAAATCAACATTAAAAAAAAGTACCAAGTCACTACATATCAGAATATGAGAATAAAAAATACTGCATTACTTGAAGATAGAGAGTCTATATAATACTTATTTGAGAAAAAGCTAAAACTGCCTATATTTGACTAATAACCGGATTTTCATAATTCTTTCTTTTAGATAATACTCATTTGTAAATCAAACTTTTTACAGCGGGAAATTTCAATACAATTTCCTCTCTTCATTAATTTAATGAATGTTAGATCGGTATTAGAAGTTTTAAGAGAAAGTGACCTGCTATAGACTAGCATCTTATCCAGAGGGAGTGAAAGCTCTCAGTTGCCTGTGCAATAGCAACTGAGCTTAGCACCCACCTGATGGGCCTTATGGGCTGGAATATGGATTTAGTTACTTATAAAGAATACTACCTGGGAGATACTAGCCTGGTTTGTTGATTCTATTGTACAATAAGAAACAACAATGATGTTAAAGGTTGGCACAATAGAATAAACAACAAATCTTCAAAGATAACATATTTCTATGAGTGGATTGAATTAATTAACACAGGATCCAGATTGGCCACCTTAAAGCCCAATTAGTATCCAAGAAGAATCTTTTCAAGAGACAAAGGAAACAGATAACATGTTTAAACTTTTTAGATGCACTGAATTTGAAAGATTTTTATTCAAAGCTTTCAATCTCTACACGAGATCTTGTTCACTGAATGTACAATGGTTTGCAGAATTAAGATATGTATAATGGAAAAGCAAACAAGATCTCGTAAAGAGATTGAGAGCTTGAAATCATAATCTGTAAAATCCAATGCATCCATAAAGTGAAGTTATTTATTTTACCTTTGATAATGCACAGATGAGCTTACATCATACGAATTTTCTATTTACCTAACTTTTAAATTCATGCTAGTGGATTGTTTTAATGTTTTAATGAACAAAAGATGAGTTTCTTTATGTAATTACATGTATTTATGAAGACAATTTTTGTAAAGCAATGGAAATGTATAAAATTCTCTTTGGGAGAGACCTGCTGTAGACTGGCAGCCTTCCTTCTTTCAGGCAGGGCCTCTGAAGAGCACGACCTCGAAGAGTCGCTATAGAAATTTGACCATTTACATTTGCTTTGTATTATATACATGAATAAAACATGAGAAAAAACTTGTAAATACATTGTTTTTCATGTAATGACATATATATATGATGACAAACTTTTGATTCAGCATTGAAATTTTAAAAATAAGTCTTGATATTTCTACTAAAACAACATTTATTTTCAATAAAACACTTAGATATATCATTTATTTGATAGCATACTTTTAAAGTTGAAATAAAGCACAAGAACACAAATCTAATTACTGCCTTGTTTATTTTAACACAAAATGAAAACATGCATTTCTAATTGTCACTTATCCCTTTCTACATCTCAAAATGTTTAACCAAGTACATGTACAATCGCTAATTTCTTTTGTTCAAACTTTTTGATATGATTAATAACCTGTCAGGTTGTAAGAATAGACTTCTATAAACAAAATCTAAGTTTTTACCATAAAAATGATTTATGTATATTACGGTTTATGCTTCCTGTCAAAAAATGAATAACGGGATCAAGATAGCATACATTCATAAGTACTTCACATTTGACAACCAATAAAACTCAGTTATAACAAAACAAACAAAATGAACATGAAAATGATTAATGCTTTCAATATATAAACAAGTAATCATGCAACGAATCAAGTGCATGATGTGTCGTACTTGCAAGCAGGACTTCCCATGTTGAATTCCCCTTAGATACTTTTAAATCATATTTTTCTATGTTTTGAAGAAAATGTCATGATTTAAATTATATTCAGTTATGAAAATATTCTTTCTAATACCTATGATAGTTCAAACAATTCAGTGAATAACCATGTGTTTAAAAAACTGAATTCAAATTACAATAAGCCTGTTGTAATAATTATCAATTTGTTGCTGAATTCTTTCTTTTTGTACTTCATCACAAACTTTCCTTTCACTATCATCTGATGCTGTTTCCCCTAGTCTACCAACAACTTCAGGGACGTAGGAGAGGAACATGGTCCCAATTGCCAGCGAATATTCAAAGCCATTGGACTCATCAAAAAGGGATAACACCCCATATGAACCAATGGAGATGAAAACAAATGTAACTGAAAGCTTGACAAAAATTCTGAAAATTTTAACTCTCATTGGCATCAGATTATCAACAGCAGAATAAAACATTTCCCTAGAAACACCAACACCTTGACAACAGTGACATCTAGTGGGGATCTCCCTGTTATGATCCACTATGTTGTAATGTTCTGCTACTTCACAAACTAATTTTAAAAAATGATCGTAAGAAATTGTAAACGCTTGAACAGATTTCCTGATGTAATACAAAACTGTAACAGTTAATATCAGGTATAAAATACCTTGCCTGGGGAAAGCAATCATACCCAAAAATGTGAACAATCCAAAATAGCAAATCATCTTGTAAAACGAGACAAATAAGTATGAACTAACAATTAGCATAAATGCCAGGATGCAAACAACTAAAACTACGATCACTACCTTGCCGAATAACGGTAGGTTAGAAGGTATGCACATTTTGTAAACTACAATGATTACCAATAAAACTAAATTCACTAAAGGAATCCCATTACATAATAAAATTAAAACAATACTCAGAAGAAAAAACAGACAAAAAAGAAATAAAAAAAGGAAAAAGCCTAGGTATCCAAACAATTTCTTGTATCCATTCAGAGTAAAAAATCTCGGTTTTGCCTTTTGAATGTATTGCTTCGCTTTTATGACGTAATCTTTCCAAAATCTATAGTCTAGCAAAAGATAAAGCCTTGAAATCATGTGAGCTGCTACATAAGTATACTCCCCTTTCATTGCCATATTAGGTGTTGCAGAAAATCTCTTGACAAGAGCGTAATCTGGAAAAGCCAGCTTCAAATTAAAAACATCTGTAGCATCAGAAAGAGCGTTGGGCAAGTCTTCTGGGAGGCACACTCCTATCAAGATTAGGACTAGGAATAGCGGCACACTGATCATCAGTCCTCCAAAGAAACGTCTTGAATTTTTCAAACAGGCCTTGAATCCTATGCGAATACAACCTAACCCCAAAGGTAGATCATGTCTATAGTCTTCGTTCACCAAAGAGAGCCCATATATACTACTTATAGGGATGAGCATAACAGATGACCATGCAATAAAAAACAATGCTCTTCTAGCTCGTGAAAAGAAAATGGATTTGTAGGACATCAGGAAGATTTTCTCTAACAGTCTTCTAATGGCAAATGCTTTTTCACACAGGAAAATAATTTGAATGTGGTTGTTTGTCATGTCCGATTGGCCTTCGAGTGGTTGGTTTGAAACCAAATTGTTCATGTGAATACACCATTTCTTAGAACTAAATAAAAGTGACAGGAAAACAGGAGTACATAGGAATAATATCACTCCAAATGCCAGCATAACAACAATCAAAATACTATCACCAATTTCATATTCACATTTGACCAGTCCATCGATGTCCATATGACAGCATATTGTTTCTTTATATCTGTAGGCAAAACTCCAAGCGTGAGACAAATATTCATACACAGCCCCAAGTTCTTTCTTTACATCATTAACATAGCTATAACACAACAAAGCTGTTGCCTTCATTTTTTCTGGCAGCATATGATTGAGTGTTTCTGCAATTTTCTCTTGAGTTTCCTTTAATCCAAGATACATTGTACAGCCCACAGGTAAAGTTGTCATCTCGATATCCATATAGATCTTCCCTTTATCCAGTAATCCAAAGGAAAAAAATCCAGCAATTTCTGACGCAATGAACTCTCGAATAGTTGCATTATACCGTGACCATATCCATATATGTGGAAGGTAAAGTGATGAATGGTTTACTTCCAGGATATGTGTATTTGATGAGAAATTCAAATACATTTGGATTTGGGTGTTCCTTTCAGAAGCCACAAATCGTTTAAATTCTCTTCTTGAATTATTTGACACAATCAGTTGCTGACATGGAACAATGTTCAAGGATTCACTCACGACATCCAAATTCTTTACAACAACTTGACTATTTCCTGGAGATATAAGGAGTAGGAAAAAAGCTACCAATAAAACAGATCTGTTTGAAACTGCCATGATGCTGCTAGGTACAACGCTTTACACAAATTGAGTTCATGTAATGAGGTTTTTGTTTGTTTATACAAAATGAAATCATGTCAAGCGTTTTTTGTTTACACAAAATTAAATCATAAAGATAAGATGAAGATAAAGATATACTTTATTGACCCCAAGACATGAGGAATTGGTTGGGACAACAAATACCAAAAACTCGAGGTACATAAAGGTTTAAAAACATAGATAGCCACGATAACATTATTTTATAAAAATACAGGCATGGTTAGTTTTAAAAGTACAAGCATGAAAGGTATCAAAATGCAAGTATGACAGGTTTTATAAATACAGGTATATCAGGTTTTCAAAATGCAAGTATGACAGGTTAAAAAATTACGAGTGTGAGATGTTTTAAAATACAATTATGACAGGGCGGCAGGTTTTAAAAATGCAAATATGACAGGTTAAAAGTATAAATAACAGGATATTAAGACTGGTATAAAAGAGACAGACTGTATGGCACAAAAGTGGTCTTGTATCTTTGAGTTCTACATAGGACAGACCTTAGTCTCTTTCCAGAGAGCAGCCATTTGTATTCTCCAAAAAGAGGGTATTTGAGATCATTCAAAATGTTGTTTCCCCAAGACTAAAGCCTTATAATCACAGATGTGACTGTGACTTAAGGGCTTAAAACACTTTCGCGTAATTGAGTTAGTAGCCCTAAAGTATGGGAGAAATCGTATCCAAAGGATGGAATTCTGAACCACACATTTTTTCTTGAGCAATTACCTTAAGAAAAAATTGAATTATATTATTTTCCCCTAAAAATGCAAAAATATCCACAACTCATAATACTTCGTTTAACTCCCAACAGAAGCCAGCACTGTATGAACAAGGTGGTGCTAATACAAAAAGAAAAGTTTACAAAAAGAAAACGATCCTTAAAATGTAATAATTTGGGAAATGATTTTACAAGCATTA
>JAVSBT010213419.1:0-13306 GCA_033118115.1 Pharyngocirrus eroticus | reverse complement strand
GAAAGACTGAGACAAATAGGATCATGGCTGGGTGTCAATGGAGAGGCAATCTATGAAAGTATTCCATGGAGCCATCAAAATGATACAGTCACAGGGGATGTCTGGTAAGTGTTTCATGTCATCATCATGTGACTGATGAAATTAAGAATTCTTGTAAAGGCATTTTTATTCATTCTTGAAACATATTCCTCATCTATCTTCAATTCTTTACTTTTATGACAAATTAGGCATGTTTAAAGAGAAATCAAAGCACCTCGCTTCTTCCATTAAAAATGTAAGAGGGGTGAGTGAAGTTTAATTTACGTGGAGATCAAAAACCAACCAACCCTATTTCGTACCAAAAAGTCCATCAACCAACTAATCTATTTGGAATGGCCTTTTAGTGAATTATAGCCTTTATGGTTCTCAAGCAGGTGTCAGTGTTACTGTTAACTGAGAGTTGCTAATTCATATCTCATACTAGAAACGCCCAATTATGGACTGAATTATTCAAATACTATTTTAAAATATTGACTTATCTTTAACAGGTACACTGCCAAGAAGACAACCACTGGTAATGGATTGTCTGTATATGCCATTGTGTTATCTTGGCCCACAAAGAATACATTATTCCTGGGAGCACCAATCACAACTGCCAAGACAAGTGTCAACCTTTTGGGCTACACCAACCCCATCAAGTGGCAGAAAGAGTCAAGTGGTGGCATCACTCTTCAGATCCCTTCTATTCCAGTCAGTGAAATGCCTTGTGAATGGGGTTGGGTTTTTAAGATGGAGATGCTTTCTAATTAAACATAAATGGAATGTTTTGAATTATAAATCATGTGATATGTAAGAAATGACACAACAAAATAGTTATGTATTTAGAAAGAATAACATTTTTCACTTTCTTCTGAGTGAAAATATATGTGGTATGAGAACAAGGCTCTTTAAATCTAATGAGTCAGAAGTAAATTGTAATTATTTTTTACACAGATATATTTTGATATTTAAAGAAACAAAAAAATGGTATGTGTCATAGATCTGTAATAACCTGTGATATAATTATGATTTTTTTTATATTATTGAGCTCTTTTATTATTAATATTTTTTTACGATAATTTCCACCAACTAATGATCAACAATTGTCATGAATACTTGCCAATGGTTATTTTTATACCATAATATCATGTGATATGGTATCCTGTCTATAATACTCATAAGATTTTGAGACTTTATCTTTTTTAAGAAGGAGCTAGTTTTTACTATAATATGTGGTCATAGAAAGGTATTTACTGTTATTTAGATGGTTGATAGACTTGTAAAAGAATGGGAATAAATGAAGGGAATAAAACAAAACTGGTTGGTCTTTTACTTTTTAATACCCAGGATTTCATTATCATCATAACCAGATAATAACTGCAACCTTGATTGAATGAACATAAATCCAAATATTATGTTTTTCATTTTTTATTGCAATTTTTTATAGATAACATCTACATGTTAGGTAAACCGAGTTAATTATTGACACTCTCAAATGAAACAAAAGATTACAAAACTGGCTTGCACTTAAGCTTGATGTAAACTCTACAAATCTTAAAGCGCCTGATCCGTTTACACCAGTTGCTTTAAGAGTTCGTGGGATAAAGTATAGGGCAGTAGTATACCAATTCCTCACAATTGAATACAACACTTTAAAGACATTTGTTGGATTAGAAACATTAAAAACAAATCCTAAAATGCATGGATTAATTGAACACATGCAAGATACAGAGTTCAAAAGAGAAACATACACATTTATGGCATGTTGGCACTCTGGAAACAAGTGCAAATCATTAATAGATTACCACGGTTTCACATCAAAATTAAACATATTTCTATCAAAAATACTAAAAAACTTTTTGCTTTTATATTGAGAAAAGGAATTAAGTGTTGCTTTATATTTTTGTTCAATATACATAAATGTTGTTTGAAACAATGAAGAATTTTTTTTTTTTTTAAATTGAAGCTCATCTGCTACTTTATATACACATTTTTGACCAGTAACAGTATATATTTTTAGTTTCAACACTTTATTGTGTACATATCAAGATCAATAAAAGATCATTTTCCTTTGTACAATTTATTCTAAAAAATCAAAGCTGTTGACATCTTGAATAATCGGAACCTATTTTACAAATTTGGAATCAACTCCTTCAATATTTGAGAAACATATCAAAATACAAAAAACAATTAATTGTTTTTTGTATTTTGATATTTAGAAAAGTTTGCGAATTATCAACAAGTCACCACCTCACCAGTATTATTACACCACCCTTCTAAAGGCTAAGTTGTGGAAGATTTGAACATCAGCAAAGCACTCCTTTTCTTCACCCAAAACAATCTGTTAGTTTGCCAGCATCCTGATATGTGAAAAAAAGGAATGGTCAAAGAAGAATACCCCTATTTTGAGTACTGCATAAATACAACAAACGTTTGTGTTTAGTAACACTGATTAACATCCAGGCTGTTGACAACCCCTCTGGTTGACATCTCAGCATTCAACAGTGAAAATTGATCAAATTCTTTAATTTTTTGCCAAACAGCATTTTTCCATACCTTGCAGATTTGGATGCTCATTCTTAAAAAAACTAATCCCACTTTAAATCTGGACATGCCAAACTAAATTCTAGGAAAAAGAAATGACCTGCAAGAAGGTCATGTTGGATGACCTGCAAGAAGGTCTTGTTGGATGACCTGCAAGAAGGTCATGTTAGGTGGAATTGTTCCACTGCAATGTTTTTTGGCATCATACTATTCTTGATAGTATTTAAGCATTGGGAATTCCTCTTAGTAATACCATACATCAAACTTACATAGATCATTATATTTATGTGGTCTGAAATGTGCATCATCTGTGTTTGGTGTCATGATCACCAAGATTTTGGTACAGCTTTTCTTATCTAAAACTTTTACAAGAACTGATTTTATCACTTCATTAGGCATTGTCAACATTTAGTATTAAATGTAATTTCTCATATTGTCTTTGAAATTGAAGTGAATGGGTTGAAAAGTGCAACCAAAGCAATAGCAATAACAAAAAAAAACATATCTCAGTAAAAACAATGCCAAATGACAAAAAGGTTCCGGCTCAGGTCAGCCGCCTATAGTAGCATACAAACACTACAAGTAGTGAAATATTCTTAAAAGATTGTGAAGGCATAGACATTGAACACTTTACATGGCACAGACAAAACAGAAAAAAACTTCATGTAAAAGCTCACAGGGGATCAGTGTAGTGTATAGTGTTACAGATTTTTTTGGAAAGTGAATGGAAAGGGTATGCATGTTTCAAAGTGAAGGACTACTTCTTATCGGAGGAGATTTCCATAGCAGAACAGGTAACATTTCAGATTTTATCAAGCCAATGTCAATTATGGTTGAAAGAGTTGGCTGGTGTCTCTCAGTTTGGGTAAGGTCCGGTAAAAAGGATCCAGAGCAGCGAGACGTTTTTCACTAAAGCTTTACCCATGCGGAACAAATATAGAGGTAACAAAATACAAAGAGAACAGCTAGTGATTTGCCTGAGAGGCAAATCATAGTCTCAGGTGCGCATGACAAAGTTTAATATCCGCCGAACCAAAACAAATGCAATGTATTCAATCCTATGGTTTGTTTGGTGTATATGCCGAAGTTTATTATCAGTTTCCAGTTTCATCTCCACAGCCCATTCAGCTTTTATTCTGCTCTTATCCTCCAAGACGTATTTGGAGTGTTCAAGTAAGTACTGTAATAAGAATAATAAGAAATGGATGAATGTATGAAGCACTTATCATTCAATTTTTATTTCAAGAGCAAAGAAAATAGCGTTATACATTAACACCAACAGGAGAACAACAGTATCAGTGTCGAAATAAGTTAACAATGAACAATAACAATGCTAAGACTATTCAACAATGTGACACCAACCCCAGGAGGGAGACATACAGGGTTACTAGCTTTATCACTCTTCCTTATATAAAAGGTTTTACAGAAAAGATAACTTAGATTTTCAAGGAATATATCATTAAGATTGCTGACAAACCTAAAAGGGATATTGAAAATGAGGTATGTAAACCTTAAGAGTCATTAACCATTACCCAAGGTAACATGTAAAGGGTTATCCTGGTCAAGAGGATGGATGCTATTTCCTATAAAAAAGGTATCTCATGGAGTGGGGGGGGGGGGATTGTGTAAATGAAATTCTCACAATATGTAAAAAAAGTGCTAAACAAATGCATGCCACCTAACTTAAAGTTTGATGTATCAACATAACGTTGCAATAAACTGCACATTTGTTTCATAAACCTTCTGGATCTAATATCTTTTCAGGTAACTTACGGTAAGCAGACAAGAATACTTTCATGCTGCAGCTTATAGAGGTGTTATAACCCAAATGTTCCCATAGAACTAAGAGACCGGCCATGGTGGTACCTAGAATCTGGTACAAATGCACAGAAAAAGGGGTCAGGACAGTTAAATGTAGGAAAGAGCAGTCATTGGCAAAGAAGGATGGCTTGTTCCAAGCTCTTATCGCCCCCATAGGTGTGTACCTGATATCAAAAAGATTTTTAATTGCAATGATCTACTGACATAAGATGTTTACATTCTAATGTTTTAATTGTAACAATGCAGCCTAGCCTCAAAATATACTTTTACCTTTGATTGAAATATTGAGAGTAGTGATCTTGCTAAAAAAACAAAAATTGAACAAATAATAAGTCAATAATTGAATGTGTCATCTGTAGTATCAAGGATTGCAATTATTTCACATTTTCTTATACCATTCAGTATCCATCATAGTCAAATTCGCAACAACTACAGCCTTTTAGGAGAGAGACTTCCCAAACATCCATGAACCACACTGGATCAAGATTTATTTGGCCATGGTAAAGATCACCAGTATGGGTAAAGAGCAGATTTGGAAAATCTAGGTGAGTCAGTGCAGTAAATCAAGAAAAAATAGTCGATTATGAAAACTGACAAAACATTTTGGAGGCACATGATCAAATATTTCTTTCACTGATTTTCTCAGGCTTTTGCCTTTGAACAGAAATATATCTTTCCCAAAGCATACTCTAATAACATATTAAACTATATTTATGCAGGTGATTTGGTTTAAAAGGGACAACAGACAATGATGTTATGCCACAAGAGGTTTACGCTGGAGGTACCACCAATGCTGGACCAGAATTTCCATTGCCACTTCGAGTTGTGGGTCCATAAAAAAGAAGAGATATATAAATCTAAGGTCATTGATTGTATATTTGTATATGACATTCAATTATAGAAATGTCTGTGTAGTTGTATTCAGATTGATTTATTTCCTTGGCACTCTCTTTTTTGGGGTCTTTCTTTCAGATCTACTCTAAAAATATAATTGATGGGGTTAACAATAACATACTGAATAGAAACAAAATACATTAGCCAAGAAAGAAAGGAAAGGACACTTGCAGATTTAGAAGACCTGGGAAGCAATTTTCAGGATACAGATATTCATTGGCCAGGCTCCAAATAAGGAATTTCCATTGAGAATGTGGAAGGTAATTGAATTGAATAAATAGATAGATAGAATTAAATTGTTAAGAGCATTCACAACATAAGATAAAATAGATTGAAATGATCCAAAATAAAATACAAAATCTTTGTTAGAGGTGGCATATGTGCACAGCAATGTATGACTATGAATGTATTATGTACATAATTAATAACCCATTAGTAACATACAAATAGCTATTCCACATTAGTTCAAGGCAGTAATATAGCGAATCAATTCATATGTAAGTACATCTATATTTAAAACATAAAATATGATTATTGGACAGCTTTGCCTTGCTTGGATACTGGCTTATTGAATGATTTGATATACCAAAATGTAATATTAATGCTATGTAATTTTTTTCTTTGACAGGGAAAGGCTATTCTCCCTCTGCACCGAAAAAAGAAAACATCCTACCAGCAGAAGGCATGGGCACAAAAGTGAAGAGATGCACAAGCAACTATATTTGAAGAAGAATATTCCAAATTAATCTGAAAAAAACATCAACTGAAAGAAATAACACGCATTATATCTTCAGCTCCTGAAATTTCAATGCATTTATATATTCAACAAGGGGGGGGAGGGGGAAGTCATGCAACATTTTGGCAATCACGTTGATTGCCGAAACTTTCTTGTTACATGTACACTAGTTAATTGCATAAATGTACAGAAAGAATAAAGGCTTGGGACACAATCTGCAAAATAGCATGGACTGATCAAAAGCATGGAGAAAGTCATATTGGGAAACAGCCAGGAACTTTGGCCTGCGCTAGTTCAAACAACTTGTACATTTAATGACAAAGTTCATAAGGAATCAAAAGCTTTGAATAAAATCTTTCAAATTCAGTGCATCCAAAAAGTTTATGTTGTTTATTTCATCATTGATAATACACAGATGAGCTTACATCATACAGTATCAGTCTCTTGTAAAAATTGATTATATTTCTGAAAAATATTGCTATCAAGTCCAAAGAGGTAATAGAATCTTACATTAATTTTGTCGTCTCCAAACATAGGAATATTTTCCGACTGATCTATCAGTGCTTTCACATTATCTGTATGTCTGCAAGAATGAAGTAAAACAATTTGATTAGTTCTAAAAGAAACTAGTGTATCATTCATACTACCTGACAGTTATATAACATTCTGGTGCCAAACAAAGGATTAGTATAATCCTTTTTATAAAAGCATAGCATTTTACAATTTGGCTTTAATTTTTGAATGTGATAAAATAGTAAATTAGCTCTACCCTTTTTAAGCATTACTTTGTGAAAAGGTGTATTGCTTTGTTTGGCACCAGATTCAAGCATTTTCTCAAAGTAACTGACCGCCCCTATACACTTTAAAATGTATATAACTTTAAATCTAAAGAAGTGTCTTCTCGCGTGGAGAAAATTAAATTACTTCTCACTTACTTTTGATGTAATCCTCTATAAAGGTTTCCTTGAAGTCAGGCAAGTCCTCTAACATCCTCTTGCAATAAGTTCCACTGATCTATCATCCTAGCCAACTTGTTTCCGAGACTTTTTTATCATTAGCCTAACACTAACAGCCCTTTTGGTAGTCTCGACCATCGAATTCATCATAATGAAGTTTATATTATGTATCTTAAAATCGAAAATATTTCTAAAGTCATTTGAAGTACATGTAATACACCGTGTTCTAGACTTTCATTTATTTTCTTATTCCAACTGTTACCCAATTCAGTTAGAGATTAATGAGACATAAACTAACCTGATACATGTTGGTAATGGTAAGTAAAGCGAGGGAAGGATGACGGCCATCATTTGACATGTCACAAAAAAATATTGGGTTTAGAAATAAATACAGCCAGTCCTGCACCTGTGACATTTTTCTTTCCTGCACCCCCTTCTGCAAACTGAGAGTTACAAATTTATTCTAAAAAATTGACGGGCTTTAATTTTAGATGTGGCTCGTTGTAAAGTCGCTAAAATATATAAAATGCTATAGCCCGATTCGTTGAATTGAACATATTCGCCACATGCTATAATCTTGCTGCAGAACTGATTTACTTTTTAAGAATTAAGGCCAGTATACATCATCAGTGACCAACATTTACCTTTAAAGGTGTTTATTGGGGGGGACTCTTCACTCTTGTCCACAGCTCCCTTTGCATTAAAGTTGAATACCCCCCCCCCCCTTAATGTAATGTCCAGCGCACACTTGTTATTTCGTAACTTTTACAAAGTAATAAAACGATAAAAAAAAGGTTTAATTTAGTACGAATGCTTTTGCTCCAAAGTAACAAAGCTAAATGTCTGTTCCCATATGTTTCTCTTTATATATTAACCAAGTAAATATCGCGTTTTGACAGTGTTACGAATAAACTTTGTTACTTTGTAACAGTTTACTTTACTCTATAGGTGTGTGACTAACATTAGCCTATTCCTCTATTTCCATACTGCATGAAATCTAGCTTTTCCAGGTAAAATGTACCCATACACTAAAAAAATCCTCCATCTTTTAAAGAGCCTGCACTCTCTGGTTGAAACATTATTGGCAAGATAAAAAGCTGATCTATTTAAGAAAATAAACAATGATAAAAACTCCGAATATCATGTTCGCTTGATTTTATTTTTCAAGACTAGGACATGTTAATATTTCGACTATATTTCATAGTCATCATCAGAACACTGATTCTATCTAACAAAAAATATACAACTTTATTATTTTTCTTTTTGAATTGTAAGTTCACATGATTCTTTTGCACATACTGTACATATACACTATATAATGTCAAAGCTGTGATGAATAAATTTCATTTCATTGTAAATACTGTACTTATATCTCATTTGGACCATTGTATTCTTAAAGTCTGTAATTTGTATGTGATACCTTCATAGTAATTTGTTGACGTACATGATTGTAATATACTATATAGAAGTAGACATTAAGACCACGAATGTTTTCAGAGAATCAAATGTAAGAGTCAATATGTGCATGCTAAATAATCTCTTAGTCTCTTGGTCCTTATTTCGGAATGGATTTCTTCATGAAGTCTGTGAAACCCTGATAATCTGCTGCAGCAAGGAGAACAGCACCTAGGCCTCCATTAGCACTGCCAAGGTAACTTTGATCACATTCTTGGTAGTGAGACAGGGTGGCACCAACACCTACAGAATCAAGACATGTATGGTATCAAACATTTGAACAAAATGCTGTCAGGTTGCAGAATTTTATTTTTATTTTTTATAATTTATTTCTGATATATGTTAAAAGAGGGTGGCCCTTTAAATTAACTTGCCTTCCGTGCCCCCCCCCCCCTCCCCCATATTGATAATGTAGTTATTTTAATGTTTCCATAAGCCTATGTTAAAGCACTCGAACCAAAGGTGAGGAATTGGTATATACTACTACCCTATACTTTATCCAATAATCTCTTAAAGAAACTGGTGTAAAAGGTTCAGGCACTTTAATTAATATTAATTGTTTAATATTTCTAGAAAAAAAAGACCTGTTGGAGTTATCCAGTCGTGAATAATGAATGGAGAGCAGAAATAAATCTACTAGTGGCTCCATCTGAATAAAATGACTTACCCAGTCCATTGCAAATACCACTAATAGATCCATCTGGGGAAATAACCTTAGTGAGCCCCTTCCAACCAGCATTTATACAAGGACCAAAAGTGTCGGCTGGCAACCACCCTTCAACAACTGCCCTAGAAAGCCCCGAGATGAACATAGCTGATGCAGATGTTTCTAAAAACGTGGAGGACTCATTGACAACTTGATGCCATCTTCCATCAGGACTTTGATTTTTGCAAATACCAACAGCTTGACGTCTCATGATAGCAAGGACTTCCTGAAAAAAATATATATATGGCAGCCATCTTAGGGAATGACAGCAGAGAAACTTTAAATGTCCATCTGCCTTTTCAGCTTTTAAAGTGGTTTTTTTGTTTGTTAAAAAGCCATGACATTTTGAAAATATATATAAATAGGAAGTTTGTGTAGGGGTTTGTGGGTGTAGATCTCCTCCTTTTGTATTTAAGATGTTTGAAGTATAATTATTGTTATGATATTATTTTTGCCAAATCCAAAGACGAAGGGGTTTTGTAGGATTGGGGTGGGGTTATGAGTGTGATATCTTGCTTGGGGTCTCAATTCAGTCACAAAGAAAATTTTAATATTGATTAAATCTTTCCTACCTCTTTGTTCCTGTAGTTTTTGATATCCTTTCGCATTGTTTTCATTCCTGCGAGGACCTCAATTTCTGCCAAGAAAGCCCAACCGTTTGCACGGCCCCATTTGCAGCAATTCTGGTGACCATTTTCTGCATTAGCACCGTGCAGGAAAAGTCCATCTGTTGGATCCTGAAGATATTTAGCAAATGTGATGATCTGGTTTGAGACAAGATCTGAGAATGTGGCGTTGAATGGAACCATTCTTGCTAGCAGTGTTAGACCCATATACATGTCATCACACCACAGATAGGTGTTAGTTTCATTGGTTTCACCCATCCATCCGTAGTTACGTGTGAACGTTCCATCAGGAAGAGTAATAGGGAACTGTAACGTGTAAAACATCGCGGCCACTGAAGTGATAGTCAGGTCTGTGTAGCTATCATAATCTGGATTTTTACGTTCCATAAGATAGCGAGTCAAATAATTCTCAGTAAATAACGGAACGTCATCTCCCACGTTATGGTAAAATGGAATGGTTATACCATGAAGAATTTTGTATCCTTGACTGTTTGGATCTGTAGCATATTTGTCTAAATATTTATATACTGTTGGAATATAATCGAAACTGAAGGTCTCATTAAGGCGAACCATGCCATCCAAAACAATGGCACCACCATAATGCCAGTTAAGGAAGCTTAACGGATGTTGTACGATTTGTTCTGTAGCCCTCCTAGAAAATACAAAAGGAAGGATTTGGTAAAAGAAGACTGATAATGACCAAGGATGCGTATAATCATTTCACATGATGAACAGACAGTCTAGTACATGTACAGACAGTCTAGTACATATAAACAGACAGTCTAGTACATTTACAGACAATCTAATACATGTACAGACAGTCTAATACATTTACAGACAGTCTACTACGTTAACAAACAGTCTTCTACGTAAACAGACAGTCTATTACATGTGCGGACAGTCTGTCACATGTACAGACAGTCTACTAACCGTACAGACAGTCTACTACATATGCATATACGGTATATTACATGTACAGACAGTCTAGTACATATTATATAGACAGTCTTATACATGTGCATACAATCTAGAACATGTACAGAGAGTAGAGTACACGTACAGACATTCTAATGCATGGTCATGCATCCCTAGAAAGATAGGAAGTCACCTATAAACTATACATACCTTGCAAAGACGTCTGGTGTAAGTCCCTGACCATAGACATTCACGAAGAAACAAGTCAGGAATAAAACTGCTATAAATGGACGCTGCATCTTCAGCTGTCGTTTGGTGCCAATGTTGATGAAGAATGAAATGCAAATCGAACGTGCAGGGACCTTTACTCGTCCTTTAATGTCACGTTAAAGTGATTGAAAAGTCACTGATGGAAATTTTATAATTATCTCCTTAAAAGAAGTAAGCTCTACTATAGAGATAAGCTGTGCGCCATCAAAAGCATTCTATCAAAGTACAACATGCACATGACATGTGAGATAAGGACATCAAATTTGAGATCGTTCTGTATTATAAACATAACCATTTATCAAAAAGATTAAGAATAAATGACCTTTATTAATATCTCATAACATTATACTTGAAGCTCAAAATAAACTTTAAGGTCAATATGCTGAGACTTGTTTCTACTTGCACTAGGACAATCAGACTAATTTGAAGACAATAATCATAAGCTGTGGACTTGAAAACTCTACATTATTTTCCCATTCGCGTGATAATTGAAAAAAACTTTCAAAAATAACAATTACAAAAACACTTTCATAAGTGATGATTGAATATGACTTTCATATGTGAACATTGCAAGTGTTTCAAAAGTGATTTTAAGTGAATTTGAATGTTTAAGTTTCTTGACAGTGATAATCTTCAATGATGCATAGCTTTGAATATCTTTGCTTTATCTTGTAAAACTATTATAACAATTGTTTTGATACCTTGATGTTGAAAATTGGCAAATCATTTTCAAAATGATGCTGAAAGAAGGCCTATCCCCCATCTAATTTTTGGTATAGTGAGTTTACCTCTGCATATAAAATGGTCTGTAGTTTTTTTACATTTACCATCTTTAATTTGGCTCCACTAACTACTTGGTGATAACCTAGAAGGTTTATACTACCACCCTGACTATTCAAACTGCTAGGAGTGGACAATAAGATCCTTAAACGAGGCTCTTTTTGCCTCTTAGATCCTTGACTAGTACAACCCCACGTCAGATGGGCATATCTTGGAAGTCTTTCCCCCATTTCCACGCTGGTATTTAGCTCAAATTGAATCAATTCCATAGCCATTTGACATAGGAGTGAACAGGACACTGAGATATACAGTTGTATATAAGATCAAAATTAGGAGTGTTTGTGAGGCATGTTACCCCCTCCTTGTACCGACCGGTACGGTAATGGAGCAACGTTTATATGAGTTCATGTCTTTGCAGGTAAGTAAGTAAGAAATTCATTTGTCATTTGTTTTGTAAATTCATTTGTCATATATTGCTTACAGGGGACACCACACCCCACACTACACTCCCACATATAGTGAGTATGGAATGTTTTAGATAAATCCAATGCTATGTGCATCATTTGTGGCTGGTGTCTTGATGACCATGGCTAATGTACAGCTTTTCTTATCTACATCTTTTACCAACACAGATTTTATCAAGTCAGTTTGCATTGTTTGAATTTTGTATTAATTTCTAATATTGTCTTTAAAATTGAAGTGAATGTGTTGAACAATGTACAATCAAAGCAATAGCAATTACAAAATAAAACACGCTCAATGAAAACGAGGCCACGCAAATAAACAAAAAAAAACATTACAGTTAAAACACAATATGTCTAGTATATGTTATAAAGCTGTTGCATGGTGGCTTTACCTTTGAGTATAGTTAAGAACACAACACATGCAAACAGGTCATTATTCAATGAACCCCATATATGGCATATATTATATAAATCAATGAACCCCATATATGGCATATATTATATGAATCTATAGCCTTCATTTAAGCTGGGACGAAGGGTGCATGCTTCCAGTAATTTATAACCAAATACTGTATTTCCTTTTGGCCTTTTGGAGAGGTAGAAAAATTGTTCTAAAAGGTAAACAATTTCCTGTATAAAGTTTGTTCCAATGATGAATATTTTTTCTGATAATGGATCTTGGAACCAAAAACGTATCTGCTACTATATTCTAAGATCTGTTTACATTGTGGATTCTCTAAACTCTAGAAAGTGTCTGTTAGTTAAAGCACTTCATAAGTCTACAGTATAACACAGTTGCAATTTTAATTGTTGTTTTTTCTTAAAAGTCTATTGACAAATCTTTTATTAATAAGGATTAACTCTCGACCTTTAATAGCATTGCCATTATCACCAGCTTTAAAGTGCAGGCACCTTTTAGACCCAGTTGCTTTAAGAGTGCTGGGATAAAGTATATGGTAGCAGTAAACCAATTCCTCTTCTTTGGTGCATGTACTTTAAACGTTTGTGACTTTGTCAACAATGTGAACAAAATGACCTCAAGTCATTAACTTGTGCAAAGGATCTTGATTTTGTCTGTAGTTTTTTTACTTTTACCATATTTAATTTGGCTCCACTAACTA
>JAVSBT010213307.1:0-29657 GCA_033118115.1 Pharyngocirrus eroticus | reverse complement strand
GGTTTGAAACCTACATGTTTCGAGTCATCAAGGACTCTCTTCAGGGTTTATTTCAAAAGTGATCACAATTACAAAATAATTTATCATTATATTTTGTATATACTTTGTATAATTTTTTGTGTATAATGTGTCCCTTCAAAAATGGAGAAGCGTCCCATGGGGGCCAGACAGCAAAACAAATATGGCCCCATAGAATAGCAGAGATGATGATTTTTTTTAAAGAATTACTAGATGTTTTGCTGTTGTTAAAAAAAGAGTAAATCTTCAATAGTGGTTGAAAAAAAGTGTCGAAAATAAAAGTGACTCTACAATGCAACAAAATGGTATTCTCTTTTACTGACTTGTATAAGATTTTAAAAAAATGTTTTTTAAAAGAAAAACCTTTTTGAAGATTATTTCTATATTTTATCACCTTTTATATCAAGCTTTTTATTTATATGATACCCCTTCCATTATGGTTTCAGTACTGAAAGTGATCTTTTAATCAGGACAACTAACAATAGACTTTATTTTTAATCACAAGTAAGCATGATTGTTCTACAAAACCTTTTCCTAAAAAACACAGAATTTATTTTTGGTTATATCTCCTATAACATATGTATAGCTTTAACTGGACCATACATTTTCTAAGATTAATTCTTCTCTATGTCTCTGGAGAGAAAATTTCACCAAGCAAAGCATGTGTTAACACCATATACTATTGCAATAAAATGGAAGCTTAAATCTTTTTCTGACACGTTTTTATTGCGAGACATTTCCCATTGAAACTTGAAATCAAGATGGCTGCCTTCATTCTTACTTCCTTTTTTCCTTTATAATTGACACAAATACAACTACTATCTTTCATTCTGTCCATCCTCTCCTGTTTCTTCCTTGCTTTGCCAAGCAATTTGCATGATTACTAGAAGTAAAAAGAACATCAAATAGCCATCCTAGTCAAAGATGTTTAGCATGAATAGACTTCAGCCAATCCTTCTGGGATTTCAAGCATTTATGTTCATTCTTCCCCTCATCACAGTTTTATGAATTTTATTTAATTTGTCCCGTCATGGGTTTCGTGCAAGCGCTGAAGCCAATGAGTCTAAGTAGGCATTGAACCTCTGTATACTGACAGTTTTGCCTTGATTCATGACAGCTTTTTGGTTTTTTTATCCTCACCCATTTTTGTTTTCAGATGTAAAGGGGTGGCTGGTTGAACCTGACCTATGTTCTAGATAATCTTCTGAATACTTGGTACACAAGAATACAATGTCAGTAGAGTAAATTACTAATAAAGGTAAAGATAGCTGGTAAAACATGTGAGGGCTATTTTCTAAAATGTTGGCAAAAGAAGGATTCAAATATTTGTAAATGAAGATATCTTTAACATCACCAAACCATTAAAATTAGAACTAGATCACCATCTTAAAAGAGACCTTTCCTCCCTTTTTTGTGAACACAATTCAGAGAAGACATATTTAAGTGGACTTCCTCCCCCAAAAAGATTTATATCATTTTGTTACAAGTAGCATCATATTCTATTACATTTGTTTATATCATAGTTTTGTTTATTTCTGTTTTGTTTATATATGGTACCCATTCAGTACAGCTGGTCTTCTACTTTATATTATACATGCACAAAGCAACATGAAAGGTGCGAAAAGATCACAAACCAAAAATCATCAAAAGTCTTTAGACGACATTATGGAAAATGGACTTTATCATTATTTCATATACATACTGTGCATATGGAAAGTTTTGCTATCAAATCTACTATTATATTTATACAAGACATACATAGTTCTATATGTATACAGGACATACACAGACAAATAAACCTGGACTTAAATATTTTAATTTTGTTTTGTATTACATTGTGTTGGACTGTATTGTATTGCATTATATTATATCGTTTTGTATTGCATTGAAATGCATTGTACCTCATATAAAATGTAATATGATATTATGTGCGTATTGTTTCAAATCATACTTGTGCATGGATTATTATCAAAACGAAAGTTCTAATACTTTTCATTCCCTCTTCTTTAATCAACAACGTTTGTTCCTCTTTTTTTCTGGAAATTTGTGCTCTCTGTTGTACTTTGGAGAATTGAACTCCCAGGTGCTCGAAGCTTATAACTAATCAACTGGAATGCCAGGAGAACACAAACTTTTGAAGAAAACCCATGAGATTTGTAATAAAAAATGTTTCTCAAATGTTAACAGAACTCTAACACTATAATCAAATGCATACATGAATTTGTAAAGAAAAGCAAAAGCAAAAACAGGATCAAAGAAAAACTTTATTTACGCAAACTACATGAATATGAATTATTCTGATTGGTAAAAAAAGCCAAACATTTTATTTCATGCAATAAAAATTTGATATCTATCATCTGAAAAATAAGCACAGATAGATATGAAATGGCCATGTATATAAATAAGAACCTTCAATGCAGAATTGTCAACATGTACATATATTTAGATTTACCTTTTGATGATTTTTATTCTTCCATGAGGTCAGCAAACATTACAATATTTTTAAATGGAAATAAAATGCCTTGTAACTTATCTTATCACATCTCGATTAGACTTGAAATTTTCTATAAAATATGCAATGAACAAGAGAATCTTTACCCATATCACACCGGTTCAATGCTACCACATACATGTATAAAGAAAATATGATAATTGATATTCATATAGATCCAACTGTTCCGCTTGCTGGCTCAGCATGTGACGATGAGGTGTTTTGTATCCCTTGCCATATGTCATGTAAAGAGTTGATGTTTTAGTTGCTTTGACAGGTCACCTGAAAACATAATTCGAACCTCTTACCTTAAAAAGTTGAAGTGTATCAAGAGGGATAATCATAGATTTTTTCATCTTTTTAATTTTTCGTCTGTAATTTGATGATCAAATTTCTCACCCTTTTTGTCTTATAACGATCAGCGATTAATACATGGTTACCATGCGATAATGGCGCTGTAGCTATGAATAGCCTGGCATTGTATGTACAGTGGGTAGAGTCAAATGTACAGAACCCCGAATCAGAGGGGGGTGGAACGTTCAGGTATCAGACCGATAGCTAAACAATATATCGGGTTTAATGCATATAGCCTGCCTTTAAGTTCTAAGGCTCATTTCTTGACTTGCCTTAGTTTTCAGACAGTTTTGATTTTGACAATCATCTTGAATCTGTAACTTAAGTGTAAGGCTTAAATGTCAGACACAACCATACGAGAATCATTTTACGCTTGGAGAGATTCTAACACAAAATCTCTCAAATCTTACATTGCATCTGTGGTGTGCCAGACTTTAGGAAGGGTTCAAGGTCATTTGTAGTTAGAAGTCTGTGCAAAACAAATTTAATTTTAATCATACAAATATAAAGAAACTTTGGAAAATTTTGGTTTTACACACATGTACATAGGGGTAAGAAGGGATAAAATAATGTCACATAGGTTATCATCCCTAACTATGAGCATATCTCTGAACTGTGCTTCAGTCATTTGGTATCAGAGGGGTCCTTTTAATGGTGATATAATAAAAATATCCCCCCACCAGTCTGGAAATATGGCTTGGTGCCATTCAGCCCCACTCTTCCTTCCATGTATATTGAACAGTTTAATCTTTGATTGTGAAACCTTGTTTGAATATCTTGAAAGTATAAAGCATATTTTAACACTTCAAGTTACTTGCTAGGGATTCTTTCACTAGTTGTTAGTTAGCGTTGTATAGTCCACAAGTTCATAAGACTGAAGACATATTAGTTGAATTTCTTTTTGCAATACATGTAATTCTTCTCTACAAAATTTAAGACTAGGGTATACATCTAAGTAAAGAAGGGGGTGGCAGTTACAGCAACTTATTCTCATCATGAACCTCACTCATAAAATGTGATCAGTGCTCACTGCTAAAAAAAACTAAGAAAAAAACCCTTGTCATAACAGACTTTCTTCTTGGATATCAAAGTACTTAAGAGGCAAAATAAACTTGGTTACAATTCAAATGGTGAGTAATTTACATCTTAGGCATTTGATTAAAGGTTTTTTAGGTCACAGGCGCCAGCATCACTCATCTTCAAATCCATCCTGATTGATTGTAACTGATGAGAAATTCAAATATTGAGCACCAAATTCAATCAGTCTATTATTGCATTCAAGACTATTAGCTTTTTCTGTGTTTGGCCCTCTTGTAGGTTTCTTACAAAATTGTTGAAAATTGACTTATTGGCTTCTATAACTTGCACCTTTTTTCCAATGCTCAGTGTAGCTGTGATATATCGAAAGTAACAGTTGACCCGTTATGACCCCTTGTGTAACTATGGAAACCATTTGTCCCAATCAATATCAGTCTGTGGGATTTTTTGGAGTTGTATTATTCCCAAGATATTGTCAATTCCAATGATTGTGAAGTTTGATAGTCCACTGTTATTTTGACTAGTATTTGTATTATCCAAGAAGGATAGCTTGACTGCCTCCTCTAAGCTGACCTCTTTGCAGACGCTGGGAAAACCTCTTGTAGTCAAGTAGCTACAGTTATTCCAGTAGTTCCTCACTTATCCTTCCATTCACTTTGTTCTTTTCATTAGTCCTATTCAATAGCATTCAAATTACAGGACACTTAGATAACAAAGTTTCTCCCAGACTAATCTTTGTAGCAGAGATGAAGGGAAAGATTTCGAGGTTGAGGAGACAAGGAGTCAATTTGTTCAGTTTATTGAGTGTAGATGATTATGTAAGCTACAGTGAAGCTCCCTAGAGAAAAAAAGGGTGTTGCGGGAGAAAAACAAGGGGTGGGGCAATTGTGACATTTTTCTTTACCAAAAGGGAAAGGCACGAAGGGAAAAGCAAAGAGAAGTCCATAGTAAAGAAAGTAAAAGTTGAATATGTTTCAGGAAAAATAATGTATAGAGACAGGCCGCCTTTCACAGATTCAATGTGATACCACATTACACTATGAACCCATTACTGTACATGAATACATGTATTTGATTTTTCACTTTATATAGTAGTAATTTAGTACATTTCTACTAGTTTGAAGCAACTTGCATTGATCATATTAGGCACTGATTAGGCCACCCTGTCTAAACATGCTTGAAGTAAAAAAAATAAAAAAATAAAAAAATTGATAAATGTAAAGCAAAACATTAGAGATTTCAGAACTGAGAAACATAGTTTATCTTTTCTTTCTATGTGAATTCCTTATGGATGTAATCCCATTCACCTCAGATCAATCTTTTTAGAACAGTACTGCTTAATCATCAGAAATAAAACCCTCATGATAATTTAACTTTTGCAACAACTTGTCCCGATTCTTCTCTACAACTTCTTTTATTTTTTGCATCAACTTCACCTAATTCTTGCTATTATTTGATTAGATTCAGAAAACAACCACATCTAATTCTTGCAGAAAATCTCACCTATATCTTGTAAAGTTAAGAAGATTTGAATATTTCTGTAAGAAGTCAATTGCCAAAGTTAGAGGAGCTATATGTCATGCATTGATAACAACTTGGAAAAATTGATCTTATCCTTGTGCATAGTAAATGAAATTAATCAAAAGAATAAATGAATTAAAAATGATTTTTTTCTTTGACAATTTAGGATGAGCGCTCTGTCATGAAAGCCCAATTTATCTCACGAGGTACTAGGTCAATACATGAAATTAATTGAAAATGAGAATTTTTTAGTATTTGATTTTTCATATTGACAAAGAGTAGAACCTGTTCTTTTAAGCCTCCCATCGGGTTGTAAAGGATATGTCGCTACTATTTATAAACCTTTGAAATAAAAGGGGAGCTTGAACAAGTTGAAAAAATAAATTGATTTAAACTAGGAGGAGTCTTTTTAAAAGCAAATTACAAGTTCAGGCTTGCCTCATGGATAGTTTTCACTAAAGGTCGGGTATTATCTATAAGTATCTTTTCACAACCTTGGCAATATTTACTATAAGATCGAATATGAATAGAGAAATAAAGAGCACAAAAAGAAATTCTGCAAACTCAGTTAATTCTTTAATAAAACAAATTGAGAAAGTCTTTATGCTTTAAGTTGATCGGGGCTGGGGAAACAGGGAAAGGGGGGGGGGGGTAGAGGCATTTTGGTGGTATTAATTGATCAAATTTCTCACTACCTGATGGGCTTTCACTGATGTTATCATGCTGGTGTCATCATCAATAAAAGCAAGCATAGCCCACAGATCATTATTCACAGGAAAAATAGACTCAGATGAGCTACATTTATAACATCTTAGTATGACCCTTTATAATGCTTTATCATTCACAGAATGAAGCTCCGATCCAGAATCCCTGTCAAATTGTCTAAGGTATTCCAACTGATGGATACCCCTGACCCCCTTCCATCATCCCGTCATGGCTGGCCCAGTGGTTAGCGTCAATGTGAAAGATGTCAGGAGCTGCGGGATAGTGATTCATCACTGAACAAAATCACGACCAATTGACTTCATAGTTGGGAAAAATGGAAAATATCAAAAGGGAATTTTTATGGTTATTTTCAAAATCAAGGCTAATGAGATTTGTTTTTCATATTGCTGTAATAATTATTTATTGTGTTTTATTTCATTATTATTGCACATCTTGAAATATGGAAAACTTTTAAACATTACAATTCAGTGAATCTAAAATCAGTCCTGATGATAATCTAAACTGACACAGTGCAATACAGTATAAAAAAATACAAACCCATATACAATATTAAACAATAGAATGCAATAAAATATAAAAACAAAATGAGGTGTCCCCTATAAACAGTGCTATTGACATCTGGTTTGGTGCAGTGCAATTCTAGAAAAAAAAGATTTTTATTTGTAATAGTAAGTTTTATTTCTGAAAAAAAAGAAGATTTCTAAAAAACAACATGCAAAATGGCTTTTTTGGCAAAAGGCTAATAAAGTCATGAGTAGCTGTTGTCCTTAAAGAAATGTCCTGATATTTTTTGACAAAGACGTTGATTTCCAAATCTACAAAGTATTTATCCAGACTTTATTCATCGTAGTATAAACTATCAGTACATGTTCACATTGACCTAAGATATCTCAAAGCTTAAAAACTTTTAGAGTCCCCCAAAAAGGTCTATTTATTGGGCATTTTACTATCGTAAACATATAAAAACAGATGAAAAATCATCCCTTTGGAACAAGATCAATACCAGGAATGAATTTGACATCATAAAAATCCTCAAAATATACAATGAAATGAGCAAAAAAGCACACAAGGCAGTTATGTGCTACATGGCAAGATGTTTTAGTCTGCAATAATTCCTAATTTGTGCCTGATCATAAACGTCACTTTACCATGGACCTATAGCTATCTCGGTAACACATCAAAATGTACCTGGAACAAAATCTGCTCCTTTGAGATTTTAACAGTAATGGATCATATTCCCACACGCTTTTTACACAATATTCCATTTATTGATGCCAAATTGAGAAACATCAAAGCAGTATAAAGTTGGCCTTTTATTATACACTCTCGAGTCCAAGATTATCAGTTGATGGGGAACAAAAGAGATTTTTAAAAGTGAGCAGGTTTCATAATTATGGAGCATTTTTTAAGCCTGAATAGTCTTTTTTGATGTAATCACTTGCCTCTTTTGACACCTGCAAACCTGGGGCTCTTTGAAAAGCTTTTATATGAAGCAATGATGGCATAAGGATACGAGAAGCTTTAAAGCTCATAGGTACCATATTGATACCCCCTGGGATGTGGTTAACATGTACTTTTAAGAATTACAATCATTGGCACTCATAAGTCAAACCATCGAACAGATTAAAAAAATTATGATGAAGGTTTTTAATCAGATTTTAATTACACACACACACCCTTGCTACATTATATTTTGGAGTGCCTTTTTGAATTATCAAAATTCTCCTAAAACCCTTTGCAAGAGCCCCAAATCTGGAATTATTGTGGGAATTAATATGGCAAATTCCAAGCTTAAGATAATAGTGCTGTTACAGAAACAATGGGTGATGATTTGGGATACTGAAATGATTCATCATGTAAGAACATTGGATTAAACTTTCAGAAGTTTCATTACTGCCCGAAAGAGTTGCATTAAATAAAAGTCAAATTTACTTCAAATATACACATTTTTGTTGCTTTATCACTGTATGATTATACACATTTTATGATTGTTAAACATGTTACACTTACTTTTAAAGTAGATATGTTTAGACATTTTCCATAACCCGACTTTATTTCAATGCTCATTTTTTAGAATTTTGCATGCTGCTCGCTGAAATTAGGTTTGAAAAAATCATGACACTGTGAAGCAAATAAAGGATACTACCAGACTGATAAAGCAAACTTCTCTTAGAGAGTCAATGATTGATTATATACAATTCACATCAAAACTAGGAGCAGTAACTAGATTAAATATGCCTGCAGGTGAGGAAGAGTCAACAAAAATTGCCCTGTATAGCAATGAAGTTAGAAAAATATATAATCTTACTTTGACTTTGAGGCAGGAAACAAATGTAGCCAATAGCTTCAACATTTCCCTTTACGTTAAGAACACTCTTATCAAATTATGTTAATTTAACCGAAACAATTCTTCTATGGCTTCTTTTGGCTTTTCCTCCAAAGCAATCAAGGTCAAGGTCATCTATTTTCCCCAATCCCATAAAGCTACATTTATGAAGTCTTTAGTGTTTTAGAATGTCCATCAATCATGACATCCTGACATTGCCAGAAGCTGAATCATACATGAGATGGGTCCTAGAAAGAAGTTTCATTTTTTTTTCTGTCAATGTGATATTCATGGAAAAACAAAAATGATAACAATTTAAGGAGTATGTTTCTAATGCAATTTACTTGTTTGTTCATATGTTTACTTGTTTGTTTGGGTTATGTTTTAATGTTAACTGTGGATAGTAAATTGAAGCCTACTCTATTTCATATGCTATAAACGATATGGACTTACATGCTGGGATAAGACTAATTGCCAAGATGTCACATGGCCAGTTCTTAAATTGAAAAATTAGGAGACAAGAGGTAGCCATCCACAATTACTTTTATTAAACCACAGACTTATTTGGAACAGTGAACTATCTAAACATAGGCTCCTACTAATTATAAACTTTATTATGATAATTAAAATGGCTCTTTACTTAGTAAAATAAAGGGTTTCTTTCTTATCCAAGAACTTCCCCTTCGGGTTACTGCTCTCACTCATAGTCAACTTGGAAAGTTATTGTGGCTATAGTGACAAAGAGAGGGAAAATAAAATGCCACATAAAACTCCTCGTTCATACAGATATTACAAGCTAAGGCAAAAACTAACACTATTCAATTCGAAGTGAAATAGCCTTCTGTCATCTTGAATGCATTAGCGTTGACAGATATGAACATAAGATTTGGTACCATGTACTAAGCTCCACATGTCCCATCTTGTGTGTTTCTTTGAGCCAAATCACATGGGACAATGAGCAATTATTTGAGTTGAATCAAGAACAGTTATTGAAACTGGCAAGCTAAGCAGCCTTGAAATCTTTAGCTATGTTTTGAAAATTATGTTTCAAAAAGGTGGGATTTGTGTATCAATTGTACACTGTCAGAAAGACAAGAAGGATGAATATCTAGTTGATTCATTTGTTGGGTAAACTGCATAGACAATAACAATTTTGTTTTCTTAATTTCATATATACAAAAAACTTTTGTGAAATGCGGAAGTTTCAAACAACTACATTTCCATTTTAAACCATTGGGCAATTGGGAGGAAATTTTCCAAATTAAAAATGTTAGCCATCTACACCTGTTTATTTGAAAGACAGGATTCACCTTATGCACCAAAAAGAACATTTAAATCATCTAATTTACACCAGCACCCAGAACAATATGAACACCCAGCACCACAGGAGACAAAGCTTTTGGGGTAGTGGGACCAAGGTACTGGAACCAAATACCTGATAGAGTGAAAGGGGCTAACACCATTCATACCTGGAAGAGGGAGCTGAAGACACACTTGTTTTCCACTGGGGCATAGAAATGGACTAATTAATGTTGTGCTATATAAAGGAAAGCTAATAATAAAAATATAATAGTAATAATAATATATTTCCTAAACATTCTATTATATGTGGTCTCCTAGACCAACATTTTCCAAATCATACCTTGACTACTTTTTTTTAAAGCTAAAATAAAGCACTGCAAAAAAGACATGGTTTACACTTATCTGCATTGAGATTTTGGTTTACTGTTTCTATCCTTGTGTACATAGAAAACATGATCAGACTCTGTGTTCATTTGCAACTGTTTTTTCTGAAAACATTCCATGTATATCAAAGCATATACTAACCCTCCAATCACTCCATGTAGTTGAATGTCATAGCAGAAATAAAATGGTATTTTTCCATGGATGTTTCCAATGGGAGGAAGTCTTTTTAAATCTATAGTCTGAATACCAGTCTAGATGACCCAACACTTCAGGTTTTTCTTATGTGGATAAGTAATCGATCTAAAAAATTAAAATATTGAATTGAAACTTCACTAAATAAGTTAAATAATGATTGACCACTGTTCCGAAAGTACATCCCTCCATGGTAATAACCACCCAATTATTTGAAATTTTGTCTGTATTATTACTTATGTTTATGTTTATATGTAAATATTTTAGACTTCATTTCTTTTCTTGTGTATGTCTTGTATATAATCATTGTATGTCTTGAATGTATGGAGGGTCCCAAGGAAGACCAGCTATCCGGAATGGGCTCCCTGCTTAATGAACAAAAATGAACAGATGGATAAATTCAAAAGGAGTGTAAATATTGTTAGTCTATGTTCAGTTGTCTGTGTGTCGTGTTTACATATAACTATGTATATCTTGTATAAAATAATGAAAAAGTATGACAAAATAAGATATGCGGTTTGAAACCTACATGTTTCAAGTCATCAAGGACTTTCCTCCTTGTTTATACGGATGTTCCACTCTATGCTGAATGGGGGGCCCTCCTTAAAGAACAGAAATAAATAAATAAATGTGTCATTAACAACAAAATCTATATTAGATAAAAGGCTACAACATTTCATGTAGGTTTTATTCTATTTTCCCAACATACTAACCCCTAGGGGTTCAACTTAAAGGCTTCAAAAATGGCTGCCATCTAAGGTCAGAAATTGGTTCAGCGGTTTTTCCTTTAAACTTTTCCCAAGCCCTAGGCAGTTCTCTGACAGGTGCTAAAAGGTCAGATGAATTGAGAGTTTTAACTTTACCATTTCAACCTTCCAATTTTGTTGGTGATTACCTTTCTCTCAACTGAATTGTATGAAGTAAAATGAATTTAAAACAACCATGCAGACTCTCTCTCTCTAGGCCTTAAAGTGGGTGCTTGATGACCTACAATAGTGAATGAATGCCCCAACACTGATCTAAATCTCTTGATACAGCAATTTTGTTTCAACATTTCACTAGGTATGTTTCTTACAAACCCTGTAAATCCCAGGTATGTAAAGAGAAAAAGACATATACATGTATATTGTTTTATCTTAGCATTGTTTGTGCCGAGTCGTAGGAAATTAATAATCAATTTCAGCTTGTTTTCTGTTTCCACAGTACATGCAGGGACTTTGATCATTTTGATATTTTTCCAAGAAATTAAAACTAGGAGTTCATAGAACTTGATTCACATAATATTGAGGGACATAAGGACATGTTAGTTTGTTGTAAAATGTACAATTAATAACAAGCTGCTGGGATAGTGTTTGACTGAGGTAAGAAAGAATTAAGAAAAAATACTGATCTTTTGCATTACTTGTTTCATTTAGGAAAACTATACAAAGTTAAGGTATCATTCCAGCCAGATAAACATTGTTACCCAACAATAAGCTTCATAATGTATTGAATAAATAATAATCCAGATTTCCCTGAAGTTTCTTAATTGGTTTTTGATCAAGTAATTTGATAAATGGAATTTTGAGATAGATTGAATCATGTAGCACTCCCCCAGTCTCTTCAGTACAAAACCAATGATGAAATCTTAAGTTGTAGGTTTCAAATGACCTTCTTGTAACAGCAGGGTTAATTTTTTTATTTGCTTCAGAGGTTCCTCAAGCATTCAATGTTTGTGTGTTTAAAATGAAGCATACAGAAGACTAATCTTCCTTGAAATTCTTTTTGAGGTCAAAGCAAAGATATTGGTATGCATAGTAATACTCTTCTAATTTCACTGGTTAGAAGTGTTCTCTCTTGAAAAATGCACACAGCCTTAAAGTCTCTCCCCCTCTATAAGAATGTGCAAGGAAATATTTGGAATTACCAAAAATTGTCACACTTATGTATTATTTTCTGTCGAAGCACATGTATATGTGGTCTGTAAATTCTGAAATTCTTTTTCTCTTTAAAATAATCTGCAGTATTTGGATTGACCAAAAGTATGACCAGATTTTGTTAATAATGGTCTCATTTTCAAAGTCTTGCTACATACTACCTTCTCAAAGAATTTCAATAAAATATTCACAATGACCAAACATTACCGGCTCAGACATTATATCGATTGTTTATCAATAGCATCATTGCAAAGCTTCCAAAACTGTTATATTCATAAATAGTTAGAGGAAATCTCAACAAATTGAATGATCTAAGTTTACAAAAGATAATGTTGATGTTTCTTATGTCATTGCAAACTGTGTGGAGACTTCATACATGCATGATGTCATTTCTGTCATTTCTGTACATTACAAATATAACGTTGTTAGAATGAAATACTCCACAAATGGGTTTTTTTCTTTCTATTTATTATGAAAATGTATGTACATGTACATAATTTAATGATAATAGATGGTGGTATAGAAAAAAATATTCACGTATAGGGCCTTTCACCTTCAACAATGGAACATTAAAGCTATATGTTTTTAGTCCTGGATTCAATGCACATGTATATATCAAAACATAAAAAAAAATAAGTAAAACTCTATTATTTTGGTTTTCTGTTTATAGAATTGACCTGTTTTTCCCATTTTCACACAGGTCAACGAATTGGACTCTGTCACCTTGCTGACATTCTATTGTCCTTGTCTTATCCTTTTGCTTCAGCTTCCTGGCAGATCAAAAAAAGACACACCAGAAGGAAAACTCATCCCTTGTCTGTCAATCCTGGCATAAAGAGATAAAAACAGATTTCATTCAAGGGTGATGTTTAAATAAAACCAGAGATGTTCTGGTTATTGGATGAGAATTGGTTCATTTTTTAAATAAGTGTTTTGGTTTTCTTTGAGAAGAAATCCATGATATTCAATCAATACCATTCGATACACTTCAGGCAATAATGACATAATACTCTATGCTATCTTGCTATATACTAAGGAGACACTACAAATATCTGAAAAGAAAAACGGAAAATTAAAGACAGAAAGATCCAAGCAGTCCAGTCTGTAAAACTATATGTACATCTGTTATAGTTGAAAAAGCCAACAGATTAAATGTGAATATAATTGTCACTGGTCCAATACGTTTCATTTTGCACTATCCCATTGCAAAATGAAACTTATCAGACTTGTGACAATTTTATTTGAATATCTGTAAATCATACAGTTTCATTGAATAAAACTACTTACTACGCATGGTTGGCTTAGTAGTCTGATGACAGAAGAATGTATTTTTGAAGTTGCATGGAATAAAACTGACAAAATAGGGATGTCAATGATATGACGCTATGTAAGTAAATAAAGAGTGACTACAGGTTTTACCCACACTTGAATTGAATTGATAGCTCTATAACATAAAACAATCTGCTGGATTGGAAAATGTGCATATTTCCCTATACTCATTTCCTTTTGCAGTTTTGGCTGCTCACATAGCAAGTGTCTAACCTTATATGTGTAAAACTGCTGCATATCCAATTTTAAAAGTTTTTTTGTTTTTTTTACATTGGCTCTTTATTCCACAAGAGTAAAATGCAATGGTAAAAAGATATAAAATGAGAAAATAACTACAAACAGAATAAGCAATAAGAGCATACCCACGAAAAGAATCCAGCTAAATGTACATTAATTGATACTAAACACAACAGCAAAAAAAACACCATCCTCAATTATAGAAACAGAAAAAGTTTCCAATAAATATCATCAAACCAAAGATACATTTATATCCCACATAATCAAATATCCACAGTAAAGAAGTTGGAAAAAATATAGGTATCAGATTCTAAAGATTCTACAAATTGGAAAGAAAAAAATCTTTAAAATGAAATCTTATCAGATCCTCCTGTAACAAGAGACATGTAAAAAGCAGAAGTGGCTGGGTAATAAAGCATGTAAAATCAATAGACAAGCTTCCAAAAAGTGGCATTCTGGGTAATAGATAGACTGGGAGAGGGCTCCCTGAGACTTGAAGATATCACACTACCTGTCTGAGGAATCAAGTCTATAGAATGTGAAATGAGTTGGAATGAATGTGCTTGATATGATGCTGTTGATTGTTGTGCACAGTAAATTATCTTCTTTTCTTTTGCAGTTGTTATTTTACAACAATATATAATTATGATATATTTTTTAGTCATATTTAGGCCTAAAAATATTCCTATGTTGCCCAATTCTAATTTTGATATTGAAATTTTAAAGTATATATAAGCGAGAATGATTAAAAGGACTTTATTGACTTTGCGAAAGATGAAAAATACTTTGAACTTGGAAACAGGTTTATTATTTTGTTGACAAACATACAAAGTTACTGTATATGTTTAATGACTTTGAAACCACAACATTATTACATGATTGTGTATAATACTACTATATCATACATGCAAGTTGTAATAAATTAAACAATAACACAAATAATTTACAAGTTTGATACAATTATTCAAATGAGGAGAGACTGACACTTGTACGGGGTCACATATCTGCATAAAAAATGTTTATTTGAAACCAAGTTTTTTAATCATATTTCATTCTAACAGCAATCTGAATATACGTATTATAAATTGTACATTGCTATCAAGTATCATTCATTATTCATAACATTACCGTAAGTGTTTCTGTCGTACAATGCAATTACCTCATATTTTTTATTTGTGTTTATACTACAACTTTGTAAATGATTATTGTAGTTATATAATAACTATTACCAGTAGTAAAAGCAATGTTGTCTTTTTTCTTATAAAGACATGTTAAGCAAGATTGAGTTATATAATAGCATTTCAATAAAGTCATATTTACATTGTCAAAACAATGTTCCCATAATTATATATCCCATGTTAAAAAAATATTAACTTTGGAAACTTGCCACAGGCTTTGATGCCTTTCCCTCATGGGATATTTCACTGAATTAGATTCCTACCCAAATAATTGTTGGCAGTAACGGCTTGCAACTAAGGGTTTGAACATTTTAACTAGAATAAAGAACAAGGTAGCTCAGTGTACAAACACACTAACTTAAAAAAGAAAAGCCATTAAAGAAAAGCAAATGACCATGGCCAAGCACCTTAAACCATTGGTTGATATCTCTATTTGCTTTGTTCAGAGTTATAATCTTCTGTTCGACTCATGATCTTTTGAAATATTTGAAGTGTCTTGAAGCCAATGTGTTTATATTGACTACAAAGTCACAAAGGTTTAAAGCTGGCATGTATGTGGCAATGTTGATAGGTCAAAAGATTTGTCAATGCACTTCAACTAGACAGACTTTAAAATGGTATATGCGTTTAGAATATAGACATCTGAAATGCTTCAAAGATTTTCAGCTTAAAAGTCACTTCAAATCACTCAATGTAAACATGGCTTTAGTGTGTCACTGGGAAAGACACTTTATCCTTGTCATCACAACTTCACCCAGGTGTAGTAGTGAATACTGCTACGGGAGGTCTACATTAAAAATCAGAGGTAAACATTTGTTTTTTTAAGCACATGGAAACATGGGGGACTGACCATGTTTAAAAAACAAATGTTTGCTACTAAAGACTAGGCTATAAAATCAGTAAGTATAAACTGTTTTATTTTTACTTTATCAAGCATTATCTAATGAGTGGGCTGATATTTATAACAACTCTGTCAAAAGATTAGAATATGTTATTATAGAAAGAAAGAAAGAGATTAAAAAATCTGTTAAAGAGAGTAATATTTAAACAAATGGAGATTTCCATGAGAAAAAATAATGATGTATGGTGATTAAAATGGTGATAATTAACTCATGATAAGATTGCCTTTTCATTTCTTCCATTTCCTTTTGTCTGTCAAACATATTTCTTCTGGGTTATAAAACTTGATTGTTCTTTAAAAAGCCATGAAATATTTGGCAATGGAGGATTTTTCTGATTAAGGGGATATGATACTTTCCGAAATGAGTCAAATTCAGTCATGAACATATTGACAGATACCTGAAGTGAAATAAAGGTATCACAGTCTTTAAAAATGCTGCTCTTGATATAGAACCCCCCCCCCTTATAGTTTAAAGAGAGGTGTAAATAACATACAGCTTTATATGATGATGCAAATGTTGCAGCCACCTAGACATCATTCAATCAAGGACATCCCAAATGACTCATGACTATAGCCCACTTGTAACTGTTGACAAAGAATTATTCAAAGGGCTATCACCCATTTGACAAGATATAACTCTCCATGGATTTTCCTTGACACAGTTTGTGATCTTTAAATCTGAACTTATACCAATGCTTAAAATAGTCACACTTCTCTAAACAGATTTAAAAACCCATTCATGAGGTTAAAGACATCTAGGCTAAACCATTATATGTCATAACGATAATATAGGAATATTTTATTTCCAATGAAAATAATAAATTGTAATAATGTTTCATTTTTTGTAAAAGTTACAAGTTGGACATAACATACAGTAACTGGGACACTCCCAGAAAAAAAAAGGAAACTAAACTAACTGGGTGCCCAACAAGGAACTTTTGCTCCTGATCTTTTCAGTCTGTAGACAATTAAACATTATAACCTTGTGGGACTTTTTGCTATAATTTCTTAGAAAAATGCATGCATAAAATACAATCATGTTATTTAGTAATCTACAGTGAGTTTATGAGGATGTGTTTAGGTAAGAAATCATAGAAGGTTACTCATGTTTGATTGTCTGTAAAATGATCAGTAGCAAAAGTACCCCATTGTTAAGAGAAATTTAAATGATTTTGAGAGAGCGTCCTTCAATACCCTATGTGAAGCCATGCCATACCCTTTATAGTTTTATGACACAAAACTGTCTAGAAATAAGCATCCATGAAACAGTTTTTCAGGAAGAACTACTAAAAAATATAAACATAAGAGGAAAAGCCATCAAACACTGGCCATAAAAGAACAACAGGATTCATTGTTCTTTGCGTACAATATCTCTTTGATTTTTGGAGTTTTTGATAAATGGACTAGACATAAAGAAGGGAAATGGTTATTTTTATAGCCTGTAATGGCCACATAAAAACAAAACCAATAATGATATATAGGGGCTGCTTCTAAGACGGTTGAAGGCTTCTTTTAACAAAAAGAAAGTATAAGATTTGATCCTTACTCTTGCCTTTTGTTTGTGTCTAAAGCCCTGTTTATACTGAGTCGTTTGAAAATGACTTTTTAGATACAAATCTTTGAAGCATTTTAGAAGTCTACAGTTGGGGTATTAACGATTCTGTTTAAAATTGAAGTCTGTTGACAAAACATGTTATTTAAAGGGATTAACTTTTCACCTATTAGCAGTGCCACTTGTTCACCAGCTTTAAATCATTTGCGACTTTTAAGGCATAATAAATAAACACATTGACTTCAATTTGACTTCTAGTCACACAAAGGATTATGAATCTGGCTTTAAGAAAAAGCTAAATCTTTCCTAGTGAAATCAACCAATGTAAAGTGGCCTTTATGCTGAAAAACACTTTTTAAATTGTTTCCATATTTTTCCTAGCATTGATATTGGCAGTGGTAAGGCAAACTTTTTGAACAGATTCAAAAACTTACACCCATGTTGTATAACAAGTTTTTGAATCGATTTAAGAAGTGTGACTAACCAAGATCTTTATCTTAATTTCCCTTCACAACCAAGCCAATATCAAACTGTTACCAGATTATTGTAAGAAATTAAAACCTGTAATGAAAAACCATCCTTTCTAAAAAGATGCTGATTAATGAATTAGGTGCTATGAATAAGCAAAGGCAAAATTAAAAATTAAAATCATAATTTGTCAATTTGAGTAAGTAATGATACAACTAAACAATTCCCAGGCTGTTTCATGAAATAAGAGGCAGTTTGGGCTGCTGTTTTTATTCAAACCCATGCTTATGCTCTATATGCCTGATAATTGTCCCATCTACTAGTTCCCTACCAAACCCTGTGTTCCCTGGGTTTTTTAACAAAATAGATAATCAGATATTTATAAAGTCACCAGTGAGTTTTGTGTACTCTGATTGAACCTGAAACAACACAGAGCTCACTAGAATTGCACTGAGGCATAAATTCAAAGCCCAAGAAAAAAAAATAATGCAAACTAGCCAAATGATGAGTCAATTCAAACTGTGAACTCACTAATAAATTCACCACTTAAGTTTCACAATGACCAATTCCATGTATCTTTATAGGACACAGGCATGGAACAGGCATCTGGAGCCGTCATCAACAATCACACTAGACCTGCAGTTCTGTGGTTTATGAGGCTGCTTGAGGGAATTTGTACCAAATTTGTTGACCATTTAGTTGAAATGTCAGTACCAGACAGAGCTGATAACCATGTAGATGTATAAGCTGGCTATTTAGTTATTTATTTCAATATAATTTGGGTTTATGATTTTACATAATGCCATGAATATTGAGCATAAGTCACACAGGGAGAGGTTAAGACTATACCAGGGTGCACTTGTTGTCAGGGACCCAAACTCAAAAAAGCTAAACAAAAATAAATAGAACCAAAAACCATTTACTTTCCTTCAGTATTTTTTCATTCACTTTGATATCAATGGCCATCTTCAATGTTATAGCGAGTTAGTTGATAGTGTAAACACTTTTACTTCATTGAAAAAACAAATTGTCAAAGGGATTATGAATTGAACTTTAAAAAACAATACAAAATCAAACTAGTACAATCGTTAGTTTAAAACAGGCCTTGAAGGGTACAAGTAGTGAAATAGCTATGGTACTTAAATATAATAGTAACAAGTCCTACGAGTTTCATTTTTGCATTTATTTAGCAATATTTCGCCAAAGCGACATCATCAGGTAATAATGTTTCAGACAAACAAATACATAGTTTATAATACAGATGAGGAATACAAGGTAACAAGATAAACACAATAGGTGTGAATCACCAATAATAAGGCACACTTATGATGATTAAAGGTGTTAAGCACCCATATAGATTAAAACAAACTTAGATGACATCTGAAAATGAGCAGTATATGAGAATGGTAACTGTTCAGTGATTCCGTATTCACCAATGGCACAAGTTCAAGTCCTGCGTGAGGTAGGATTTCTTATTAGACATTTGATGGTGGCATTCAGATCTGTTTTGTGCCAAAGTTGGATCTGCTGCCTATTCAGCAGAGAGCATATAAATTTTGTATTTTCAATTATTTTAGAGGCCAATAGATTTCATAATTCAAATATTATGTATAATATTCTTGACAATATTGAAATATATAACATGGTGCTTGCAGGTAATTTTGAGCTTCAATAATTTAAAGGTAACTTAATAAAATCTCAAATAATATTATCTAAATTTACAATGTATTAGTCTTATTGAATTAAAAAAAATACAGAGGGGTTTTGTTACCCAACGCCCATAATGATTGGTCAATGAAGTTGAATACATGTGGATCTTCACTATATATATTCAATGACAAGAAACAGCAACATTAATGCTCCTAGTGGCTAAAGCTTAACATTTGGTAGAATTATTGGATTCATGAAATTTAAAAAAAACTTGTCTATAACAACAGCAACAAATCACAATAGATTACAACTGTGAAAGAAATTACTACAAAAAGCTAACCCTGATCCCTCAAACCACAAATTCTGTGTCCTATATGCCTAGCTATAATGTCACTGACAACAAAGTCAAGTTTGACCTTCTTCTTTCAGAGACCATCATCTTTTCCAACAACACCTTCGGGACTCTCATGAAATGGGTTCCCTGGGTTTTTGAATATTTATGTCAGGAATGATATGGACATAACATAGCATTCAGGGAAGGACCAAGTATTTTGACAATGAGGTTACACAATGTTAATTGACAACTATAATACAAAAGGATATTTTTTTTATCAATCTTTTAGTTTTGAAGATATTGTACATGTATGCAAAATGCAATCCCTGATAATGGCTTTCATCCTTTATTTTGTGTGATAACTCGACTTAATAAAAATATTTGCTCATAAAAAATTGAGGTAAATATGATCCTAGTGAGGTTTTTTCAATCAAGCAAAAAATGTGCGATGAAATAGATTGACATAGCTTAAGTTTTTTTGCTTTTATTTGTGCCAAAACATGTTTCTTCTAGTCCTTTATACATACACTTACACAACTATGAGTAAGACACAATCAAATACATTTATCAAATGCGTCATTCTGTGAGAGTTTCAAAAACAATGATAATTTTTATCATGCAAATTGATTTCACAAATATGAATGGAAACAAAAATCATTTCATTATCAGTTTTTAATTCTTGCTTTTCTGTTTCAAGTCATTTACATGTCAAAGGACATTTTATAATGTTCTAGGTTTTTCTATTGAAATCACTAAAGACACAAATGATAAGTCTGATACCATGATCTTTATATCTAAAATATAATTTGCACTGAAAATGTAAGAATAGCATCCTTAGGATATTTCAAATAGCTTGTAGAAACATATCATTTAAAAGAATTGATATCCAGAATCTCCCAACCGTTATAGTCTTCCCTTCCCCTCAATACAACAAAAGCTATGAATCCAACTAGATGTAAGTCTATATTCATCGGTTGGGCCATTGCCCTCCATGTAATAGTCATTCTGTTTTTGTCTGGTTTTATTGCTCCCAAACAATTTCAAATCAGAGGCTAAACAAGGAAGGAGGAGCCAGAATGTGCCCTGCCTCCAAGGAGACCAATGTTTATGGCTACATGTCAAATGGCAATCACCATGGAAGCATGAGCAGTTAGCAAATGTAATGTTTCTTATGATTCTCACAGGACAAAATTAGACTGGTAATGGGCCATGCCAAGATTTTCTGATAGTACTAATTTCTTCAAATATCCTTGCTTTTTTATGTCCATCTGGGAACGAGAAACTTTTAAATGTAATTACATGTGGGGTTCTGAATATTCAGCCTACCCTTTTGGGTTTTCAATCTTGATACAATTTTAAATTACACTATTCACGTCAAGGCTTGAGAATCATACAGAATTGATTCAAAAAGAATTTCTCCATTACAAAGTGTGTGAATAAAAAGAGATATTTTTCAAGGGATAGTCATCTTTTTCAAATTGCATTTTCAAAACTGAATTAATGTTTCCAAAGCCAAAATAAAAGAGGAAAAATGACTTCATATGTATAAGGATTCCGAAAGAGCTCTGGATTGTAACTTGTCAATACAAATTTGATTGAGGTTCAAATGCAAAACAAAAAAGAGATATAAACATCAAGAGGAAAAAATACATGTAGACTTTCAAATAATGTGCGCCTCCAGAACCACAAATAAAATAATTTCTGTTTAGAAATCTTGGTGCATTGTAATTGTAAAATTATGACAGTCCATAATAGGGACATGCTTGTCTTGGGGGGGGGGGGGGGCGGGCTTCTCCTTTTGTGGGACAATTCTTGAATTCTATTTTCTGTTTGAAAAAGACACAAAGTTTTTGATTGCCAATTCTTGACTAGTTAACATTTTGAAAAGCTTACATCATACATTTTGACTACTCTGTGACAATGAACTAGTTAGAAGAATCTTTATAAATCAATAAGTTTTCTTCATTCAAGTATCTCAATATCTAATTTATAAACTATATAACACACAGCTATCTGTCTGATTATTGATACCTGCTCCTTGCACCCCTACGTTACGAAGTGTGGTGCATTGGACACGACTCCAACCCTGACTCAGACGTAATCATAGACTTTTCCAAGAGAATCCATCAAAAGCACTGTGGTTAATATGCAACAAAGGATAGATCCTTATAAGAAAAAAGGTAAAAAAATGGAGTTGCAAGAAACAGTGGTATTTCATACTAATAAAATTGGCTTGAAAAGACTGTATTTGTCCAATCATGTATCTGTTCAGGCCACAACTTCAAAAGGTTGAAGCACAGATGCAGTATAACGTGTACTCTAAACATCTGAGTACAAAGAGATAATAGATTCTGATAAGTGGAAGAAAACTGGTCAGCTTCTTTTCCCATGAGCCCTATCCATGCATGTTATATTTCATAAAGCTGCCACAAAAGGAGAACTTATATAATCTAAATCAATCAAATACTAATATAACCACACTAAACACATGGAGATGACGGAATTGTAAGTGATGAAGCCTATTTCAAGACTCAAAATATCACAAAGCAAAGCCTTGGGTTCCATGTTATAAACACACTAATGATACAAATACTTATCAAAGTAATATGTATTCAATATCTATTTTGACCATGAGTACTTTAATGTTTTTGTAAACTACACACTTTGTTGATTGGAAACTATTAACACAATATATCTTGTAAAACTGATTATATCATATCATTATTATTTTCTTTTAGGGGTCTTGAACATTGATATGATATGCACTATCACTGTCAATATTTTGAAATCACAAATCTTAGATCTTAATCCAAGATCAGCCATAATAAAAACCTCTTGGCCGGTTTTATATCTGGTAAAAAATAGCTCTCCTGGGTTTGAGGTAGATGACCTAATCTTAAAGAATTATGATACACTAAATGCATAAATCTAGTCTATAGATTGTAAGGCTAATGCTTTGTTTGATTCCGAGAAAGGTGTAGGGATGGGATTGCAATTTTTTTCAACAATCATTTTAGGTTCTTGAACACATGTATAGATCTTTATTAAATAAATCAGCTAATATTGACCCAACTTTAAAACAATATGCAGCATATTCTAGCCAACTTTACCCCATTCATGCAGGTTGTGATGAGGCATGATCACACCATAACACCACTGAATGAGGTAGATTTGCATCTTTCAATTGTTTTGGGACTATTTCACGTATTTTTGCGACAAAAACTTGTATCAGTATGATCTTTGATTCACAGTGGGTCTCCTTTTTATGGATTAAGCTGAGAAGGGAAGAGGTCCACTTTATGATGTGCAAAAATTGCCCTGTCTCCTTCAAGATTGATTGTCTTAGACTCATTGGGAGCAAAAGAGCAGTAAAGATTGAGATTGTATAGTAAAAATATCTTTTTGTTTCAACCCAAATGTGTCAGAAGCTTTTATCATAGTACCAACCTGATGATATCTGTTGGGTTGTTCTTTGTAGATTTTTCATAAACATGCTTACCTCATTCATGCAGGTTGTGATGTTTTGTTCACCACACCACAACACCACTGAACAAGGTAAACCTGTCAGACAGTATTCCTGATTCTTCTAGTTAGTTAAATATCACACAAAATCTTATCAATATAGACCAATCCATCACAAATTAGATATATAAGATTAAGTAAGCCTGCCAATTCAAACTGTACCTGCAACACACTTTCTTCAAGGGTGTGAACAACACTGTTTTAGATTTATAAAAGAATGAAAAATGTGTAAAAACTTTTGAAAAAAATGTTGTTAATTGCTTATTTTTAAAGATAAAGGAAAATAGAATCTGTTTTCCTATGTGTGGGCAAACAGAGACAGTTGAACGCAGCATTAGAGTAAGGTTTTCAAGGGCACCAAATATTCAAAGACCACGTCCAACCTTATTCATTGAAACACATTTCAACATGTATGTACATGTACTGAAGAATATAAAATCGAATCAATTCCCTTCACACCCTTCAGCATGTCATATTTTCCAAGAATTTCTATTACACTAACAGTGATATCAAAGCCTTGATCATGTGACATTTTTTTTATAGATTTATAGAAGAAGAAAAGAAAATCAATCAAATTTCATGCATCATTTTGATAAAATTGATTACACACATCAACATAAAAGGAGAAAAAACACTTTGTATAGTTTATGATCTGCAATTTACCAGGTAAAGCTTGTCAATAGTGATACACTTTCCCTTACAAATTCAATATCAACCTGACAGAAAAACTGTTCAATAAGGTCTCGTATCACAAGATCTCACACGAAGGTTCCTCTCATTAGATACAGTGCAAAATAAACATTTACCACTGTTAAATTTGTTTTGAAAATATATTTTATAACAAATCAAGATTATTACATCTTGTAAATAAAGAGGGAAAATGTAATGCGACTAATAACTTGTTTACTTAAAAATCATCGTAGGAAAAAGCGCATCCATTTTGAATTTCATATACAGTACTGTATTTAATCAACTTATTGTAACTACGCACATCATCATATTAAAAGAGTGAAATAGCAAACTACACCTAAACTTGTTTGCAATGTACACTGTTGGAACAAAAAGTGATCTTTAGAAAAAAGTGATCTTTAGTAATGTTAGATATATTTTATGCACAATAATCAGGTTACGAAAATTAAGCTTACCTTCCTTTTGATTCTTTCTCCATTTTTCAAGAGTGCTTTACCCTGAGGAACTTTTGGTCACCCCAGTGGTCCTATCAAAAGAAAATATAAACAAAATATAGTGAAAGAAGTAAGAAATAGCCCAAGAATCATTCTTACGGGCAAGTGTGACCGTAGCATATCAAGCTGACAAACCATAAGTCCTGAAAAAAATAGAAAATAATAAACAAAGCAAAGTCATTCTAAACTAAGTTTATGGAATCCATATCTACATCAAGACTGTTAGAGGCTGGGTATGAAGATGACAAACTTGTGCTTCTATTATTGATCAAGTTGAGAAAATGTGTGTATCATAACTGATCAATCATCAAAAATTGAGGAGCATTAGACAAGAGAACATCAATTGCTCATTCCAAGAAGTCTACGGAGTTAAGATTATAACTATTAGAGAATCATGGGAGTGAAAAATGGGGATAGATATGCTGGCAGAAAAGATTTAAGATTTTTTTTTTGTGTCAGAATTTGGTCTTCTTGGGGATTGCTTGGGTCTTGTTTATGGTAAGAAATCAGGGAAGTTTTCAATAAATAAAAAAGTTCACTATTATAATTTTTGTGTTAGGTAATCATACTAATCATAGGTAAGTAAGTAATTTGCAAATAAAGATAGCTAAAGGCAGAACATTTAGTTGTGCCCTTCTAACAGTTGAACCATTATTCACAGTGTATAAATTTTGATGATTAGAGAAAGCTGAATTCCAGGGATCAAAGTTTGAACAGACACAGAAATATCTTGTGTTTGAGAATGTCTCCATAAATGTCGAAAACTACTGTAACTGAGCAAAAACGAATACTAAAAGGTCTGCTGCTACTTTAGATTATTTTACATTTGGATCCTTTGGGATAGATTTGTTATAGAAAAAGAACATTTCAAACCCTATGAACCCCCCCCCCCCCCCTCATCCCCAGAAAAAAACCCACTATTGGGACATACAGTTGATACTCAGTTGAAACCTAAAGCGCTAGATCATGGAAAAAAAATAAATATGTAACTGTTCTCCTATAGACAGGTTCACCATTCTCCCTGACGAGAATCATGGGAATTTTGTTTTATGTCATCTAAAGTGATCAATTTTTTAACATTGCCCAAGGAAAGTTGTTCGATAGAATAAAATGAATAGGCTTGTCTGTCAATATATGAATGTTACAAATCAATAGATATGTTTTAAAAGCTGTATCAAAAGGGAAAATGCAAGGCATATCTACTTTGTTTCTCAAAACAAATTAGATTCTCATTTGGAGACTTTTGGTTAGACATGAAGGTTTTTGTCAGCCAGCTTTTTTGAATACCAACCTCGGTTAGATTGTTATTTAGATATAATGGCCTTATCATATAACCAGGATTTTTTAAAAAAAGTTGGAATTGGTAAGAACTTTTAATGATGCACTGTTGGAAAAATACTAAAGTTAAAGTAATTTTAGTGATATTAAGTGATAAAATGGCACCAACACTGCATTTCTTGGTGCCAACACATTTCTACTTGTTGCTTTTATTCTATCATAGCAGCAATCGATGTAGACATTTTGGGATACGGGACCGAATTGCATGTTTATTAAGAAAATGACTAAATTCTGCCTGACCAGATAATAGTTTTAATATTGGGCTAAAACAGGCTGATATGTTGGTCCTGTGTCTAAATCGATCACTGTATAGTATTTAGAAGTGGATAAAAGCAACCCAAAATAGTGATATTATTGGTGTAAGTGATTGTAGTATTGATGTCATTTCATCATTAAGTATAATCAAACATTACTGCATTGTGATCAGTACATGTACAACAACAAAAACAAACAACACACAACTCCCCAAGCAAATGTAAAACTATACAATGGCATGTATTGAACACACACATGTACACCAACCAACTACTCATATCAAGAAGAAGCAGTATGACTCTTTTTTAAAAAAAAGCCTTCTGGGAAATAAAACTATAAAAGCCCCATCAATAAATAATATGTCAAGGCATCATACTTTATCATTGTATCAATTAAACACTGCAGCACTAGTGATTAATTTCCTAGATCTAGATACACAGGCCTTCAAATATAGATTGTATAGCTTCAGGGTATAGAACATGAATAGACAGGGGGAGGAAATAAGCTGGAATCATTGAAAGAAAAAAAGGCTTTTGAACACCTGTTTTTTTTCTTCTGTTTTTCACTAAAATGATTTTCTAATACATGTATAAGTTTAGTTTCTTAAGTTCAGAATGTCCTTATCTTTCCTTCAGTAATGAATGTTTCACAATTTAATGTTTATTGAAATGATTTTTTTTCCATGTCTTTATCAATCTACCAAATTTGCATTTCAAATATGAATTGAGTGATAAGCCAAACACCAAAAGAACTATACTGATTATTGAAATTGCAGGAAGTTCCTTTCTTAATTTTTTGTTTAACACTTGTGATGGATAGACACCATTTGCAATTACATCCCCGACCTTCCATACTTTTTATAAAAAGTTTCTTCTAACAAGACTCACTGCTTTCATTTATGATATAACATTAGGACAATCATTATAGTTTTTAATAATCTGAAGATGTTTCTTACCTTAGTAGTATCTTTCAAGCTTCCCCTGTCTTAATTCTTTTGCTGGAGTTTGACAAGCAATTTGTTGTGGACACATTGATGAACTGTTTCAAAAGAGCCCCAATTTTCTACGGTCATTCTTTTTGGGTTGATTCTCAACCTGGTCTTGTAGGTCTCACAAAGTCAATAAGTTCACATCCTTGGATAGTCATATTGATCTGGAGTAAAGATCTTGGAAGTTTTTCACATTAAACCTTTCATAAACTCTTCCATCCCAGCAACAATTGTGTGAGTCCATCAAACAGCTACTACTAGAGTTAATTCTTTCACAGAGCTATCCTGCCAAAAGAACTATCTAAAGCTGCCCAAACCATTCTTTCATGGAACATCTACAGAGAAATCTCTAACACCACAATGAAATAGAAAAAAAAGCTCTCAACAGAACATAGGCAACAGAAAACAGAGAAAAAAAATAAAGGCGAAGGGAATGAAAGAAAACTAGAAAAAAAATTGTATTGATTGATTTGTCTAGAAATCAAATTTCGAATGCTTCATAGCTTAGTGGGTCTAACCAATCCTAACAAATTTACTTAGTATGCCCAAAGCCAAATTGCCACTGAATGCAGGCTGATTATATTCCAACATTGCTATTGAGTTACAAACTCTATTGGTATCTTTTTGTTCAGCCTTCATGCAGTGGCTCTTATTTGCCTTCATTGCACCATTTAGCTAGCCATCTTGTGTAGGACCTCCCTGGCAAGGAAAAAATGCTCAATCTCTTTCTCCTTTTAGAAAAACATTTCAAAAGTTCTTCACATGGGTAGAATAACTTTGTTTTTGTCAAGAGGGAACTTCTCATAATATAATCTTTTAAGGAAATGGTTAAAATCTGAAAAAATCTTAGGGACTGGACAATATTCTATACTGGGGCTAAACAGTCCTTTCTTTGATCCCTCAAGTTAATGGAACCCTGCTACAGATGGAATGGTAGGAGTCACTACATGGTAGATCAATCAAGAATGTTATTCTTACTCTAAAAATGAAATAAAACAATGAGTATTCTCTATCAGGACTATTCTTGTACAACAACAACCCACACACTATTGACCCTTCTGGGTTGTAGCTTTATATCATACATAATGTACATAAAACTTAAAAGAGAACCTATCCAGATTGCATGTCCCATTAAAGAGATGATTCACTTCTTTGCTGTTGCTTTATTTTTGAAAAGGCTTTCAAAAAAACCTTGTTACCATCTGAATTAAAATATTAATTCATTAATCTGTAAACTGCATGCAATTCATCATCACCAAAACCAAATGACCACCACTTGCCTACAAACATTAACATCATATCCAGTGTTATCGTGATCATCAATCATCACTGTTTTCATAATTATTAATTCAAAGTCCCATCATGTAGAAAGGCTTTCATCCAATGCTGTTACTCCTTTAACGGGTCCTGTATAAAAGTTTCATCTGAATTTGAGGTCCACTACATAGAAGTCCCTCTGAAAGTTTTGGTCCTGTGTACAAGTTTCACAAATAATTTCTTTGAATGCTGAATTAACCCTCCTCCTTTTCTCTATCCTTTTTCAGGACCTGTTTATTTTGTCAATGGGAGGCTTTTTTCGAGATTGGCTTGATTATTGAGGAAGTTTTCAGCTGTCAAATTAGTAGAATGTTTGGCAGTTACAAATTGAAATCTAAGCATCACAGATTTTTGGTCTCTCTGGTAATCTATTCAAGCAGATGAGAAAGAGAGAGGGGGAGAACTGTGAGAAAGCAAATACTACAATCTACTAAATCTATTGGATTTTGAAAGCAGCAATGGACGGGAGCTTTCTTCAAAGCCATGGTAGCCAGAAAAAGGCAATGTTTTATTGTCAAGTCTCAATAAAAACAAGACAAAATGTGTTTCTTGATACAGTAAGTCATGAAATAAAAACAAACGACATAGCAAAAAGGAATTCTCAGCTCACAAAAACCTGTAGCAATATCTTTGAAAATAAAAAATAAAAAGGTTGCTATGCTCTCAATGAATACATGAACCAATAAAATCACATCTTGTTCTGAAAGCATTTCAATACCTTCTGAAAGTAGATTCATCAGCCATTTTGAGGGTAATGTTTTCTGTCATGTTGACCTTAGCATAACCTTCAAGCAGTACTTCAGATCCTAAATAGACTTTTTAAGGAGAATAGTGTGGTCCATTTTATTTTCCATGAAGTAATGATTTCTTTTCAAAACTTCACAGCCAAATTCGTTAAGAGTAATCTCTGTTGCGATCCATATCATAATGTTCATTTCTATGACTTTTATTGAACCTGAAAGCTGTTCCTTCTATTGCCCCATCTAGTGAATTCTTGTCATAATACATTCTCTAATAACATCCTTCAATAGGGAACTTCTGTGCCTGATTCTTTCAGTCTGTAGACCACTCAGACATGAGTAACCTGTGTTTATTTTGCTATCATTTCTTACCTAAAATATATACTTATCAACTCT